>MDKI01069191.1:0-46724 GCA_005239505.1 Nicotiana paniculata | reverse complement strand
CCCAGGATTATATTTGCAACGCCCGCTTAGTCTTCTACAAGACATAGTTGAGCGTGATCATATGGTCCGGGAACTATATGCCAATTGTCATGTCGGGCATGATATTTCGCAAGTACGGGGTGTTGAGATTAAAATGCACAAGGCGGACACATGCAAATACTTGGGGGTTGAAGATGTTGACCCTAGGAGACTTCACAAATTTTTCAAGAGCCCCAAATACACCTTGATATGTCACACTTTGTGTGGCGTTGATTCGAATGCCAAATGGACCAAACAACACGGTACGCTTCATCTTCATATGGTACAGTCCGATTTTAACAAGACTGCCAAGGTGTGGCAGAATTTTGTACAGGCCCGTCTCATGCTTGTTGAGCATATTAGTGACTGCACTCGTGCTCGAGTGTGTGTCATCTATTTTTTGATGACAGGCCAACCCATAAATGTGGGTGAGTTGATGTTGGGGGAGATGGCCCGTACAAGGTTCGGGCGGCAGATCAAGAGGTTTTTCTTTGGCAATTTGCTCACCAAGTATATGATGGACCTCGGGGTACCTGAATACAAGGGGTATGATGAGGAGGTGGAGCCTCCACCCGGGCTAATAGACATTACTACACTGTTGGAGACATCATCCAAGCTAACACCAGTTGCGCGCTATGATAGTGTGATGACCCAAAAGGTTATGCTATGTTAATTTATCTAAATCTGTGTTGTCTTCGAAAGCCTCCATTAATCTCACCTCGATAAGCATGCACAACCCGGGCGTGTAGCCGGAAAGCTTGATGTGAAAACTAGATGAAAAGTTGATTTTATAATAATTAATTGATTAAAGTTGACTTTGGTCAACATTTTTGGTAAACAGACCCGGACCCGAGATTTGACGGTCCCGGAGTGTCCGTGGGAAAATATAGGGCCCGAGCGTATGCGCGGAATCGAATTCCGAGATCCCAAGCCCGAGAAATGAATTTTTAAAGAAAATTGTTTTCTGAAAATAACTAAGGTTTTTGAAAATGAATATTAATGTGAAAACGGTGTTACCAGGCCCATATTATGGTTGCCCAGAACAGGGTTAATATATGTTATGTGAGTTATCAGTAAGGTTTGGTGTAAAACGACTTGAAATGACGTATTTCGGATCAAAATGGAATAATTAAGCCTTATGAAGTTTTAAGAAAATTCTATGAGTTTTGAGGTTTAATTACTTGTTTTTGATGATATTTTGGTGATTTAAATGCTTGAATAAGTCCGTAAAATGATTTGGGAGTCGTGTGTGTTTTTGATTTTGAGACTTGAGGGCTCGGGTGAGTTTCGAGTAGTTAACGGGGTGTAAAAACATGAAATATCTGGGGGGGTTTTAGCTGTTGCTGGTGTTTTACGATTTGCTCTATGCGATTGCGTAGGTTCCCCTGCGATCGCATAGATCTAGGTGTAGGGGGCTGGCTAGGTACTCTTCGCGATCGCAAGGTCTAGTTCGCGATCGCATAGGGTGGAGTCCTTGAACTATGCGATCGCAGTCACTTGTTCGCTATTGAAGTGAGGGGGAATCCCAGGTTCTTCTTCACGATCGCACTGTAGGAAACACTTCAAGATCTACGATCGCATCCCCTCTTCCGCGATCGCAGAGAACAAACTCGCCCAGTTATATTTTAACCCCAAAATAGAATACTATACGAGATTTTCATATTTTCATCATTTTCTCCTTCCTCCAACCTCCATTGAATACCTTCAAGCCCTTTCCTCCTCCATATCCTTTTGGGTAAGTGTTCCTAACACCAATTTCTTCCACTTTCCTTCCCTAATCATTAGAATCTAGGCCTAGAATCCTAAAATCAAAGAAGAAATTAGGGGTTTTGGGTAGAGTTAGGGTTTATGGGATTTTGGGTAATTCAACCTCAATTTGGTGTCGTATTTAAAAAAAAAATTATATATTTGAACTCGTGGGGGGTATGGGTGATCGGGTTTTGGTCCAAGCCTCGTGTTTGGACCAAGCGAGCCCGGGGTCGGATTTTTGGTATTTTTGGAAGAATGCTAGGAATTGTATATTTAGGCTATGGGATTGTATTAAAGAGTCATAATTGATGTTAATAAGGTAATTATGTATAGATATTGTTGTTTCGGAGTTGAATTCAAAAGTAAAGGCGGTGTTAGAGGCTTGATTGCTATTTTTGGACCCGAGGTAAGTGTCTTGCTTAACTTTTGTGAGGGAATAGGTATTGTATGTTATGTGTTAAGTGTTTATCATGTTCAATGCATAGGTGAGGTGGCGAGTACCTATGCATTTTGTGTCAAGCATGCCCGTGAGTCTATTTTTAATAGAAATCTTATTATTATTTCCATGTTCGTTATAATATGAACCTATCCCTACTTGGAAGTTGATTGTTATTGAAAATCCTCATTGATGAACTTGTGATGTAATGGACCTATTGAGGACTCAACTGTAAAGGATATACTTGAAAAGGTTGGTTATAGTTGAGACTCTTGCCGGGCCATTTGTTATGATAATGACTGATATTCTCCCCTTGTCGGTTGATTATGATTTGTGATTCCATTATGCTGCATTCCTTGCCATTTTGATAATTGTCATTAAATTGGTGAGGAAGAGTGTAAAGCACGAAAGATGATTTCGTTCCATGATTTACATTGATCACATCATATATTGCATAGTGAGGAAGAGAGTAAAAGCACAAAGGGTGATGTCGTGCCATGATTTACATTGATCATGCATATATTGCATAATGAGGAAGAGAGTAAAAGCACGAAGGGTGATGCCGTGCCATGATTTGCATTGATTACATCATATATTGCATAGTGAGGAAGAGAGTAAAAGCACGAAGGGTGATGTCGTGCCATAATTTATATTTAAAAGCACGAAGGTTGATACCGTGCCATGATTTACATTGTCGTACATGATACATTGCATTGTGAGGAAGAGAGTAAAATCACGAAGGGTGATGCCGTGCCATCATTCATGTTATCTTACATCGTACATTGCATCGTGAGGAAGAGAGTAAAAGCACGAAGGGAGATGCCGTGCCATTTATTACATTTCTGGCATTATATTTGTTTCATTAGCATATTTCTGATAAATTATCTTCCTGTTTGTTCCTATGTACTTAATTAACTGCTCTATCACACTTGTTACCCCCTTTGTCTGCTCCCGTATCCCCCTACATATCTGTTTATCTCTTGCTTTTTTTTCCACGATATATGTTGTAGAATAGGATAGGTTAACGTTTGTTGTCAAGTCTAGCCTCGTCACTACTTCGGCCGAGGTTAGGCTCGGCACTTACTCAGTACATGGGGTCGATTGTACTGATGCTACACCGCATATCTTATTGTTGTGCAGATCCTACACTCGGACCCAGTGGATAGCGTTGAGGGAGTCACCTTCAGTCCACTCCAGAGGCTTCAAGGTATACCGCTGTCGTTCGTGGGCCTTGGCGTCTCTCCTATCCCTAGTTCCCTTATTTCTGTCTTGTCTTTCCTCTAGTTCTCAGAGACAGTCATGTAATTCCGTTCAGACTTTGTATTTAGCACTCCTATAGACAGTTCGTGAGTTTGTGACTCCAGGTTTTGGGGAATTATTGCGACGTTGTATTATGTTATCTTTACTTAGCTTTGAAACTTTATCTATTTCTGTTGTTAAGAATGGTGAACTGTTTTTAGCTTATTCTGTTAATTCGATTTTATCGTGTTAGTTCAACTACACACGTTGGCTTGTCTAGCGGGTTCAACATTAGACGCCATCACGGCTGAAGGTGGGATCGGGCCATGCCAAGTTGGTATCAGAGCCCTAGGTTACTTAGGTCTCACAAGTCACGGACAACTTGGTAGAGTCTGAGGGATCAGTACAGAGACGTCTGTATTTATCCCCCAGAGGCTGCAAAGTTAGAATGGCTCCACATTTCTTTTCATCTCTGTCGTGCAATATGAATTCAGAGTACTGATTGAGTTTCTATTCTATTCTCTCGCAGATGGCGAAGACGCGTGCGTCCCTTGATTCTGCTCAGCAGCCCGACACTCCTGCTACGGCTCCTACGAGGGGTCGAGGTCGAGGACGAGGCCGTGTTAGAGGCCGAGGTCGGGGCCGGGCTCAGCCTAGAGCAGCAGCCCCAGTGGAGGACCCTCAGGTCGAGTCTGAAGAGGAGGTCCCAGTTTCGGCAGTCCCAGTTGGACCAGCTCAGGTCCTAGAGGGGTTCATAGCTACCCCAGTGCTTCAGGACGCTCTTGTCCGTCTAGCCGGACTCATGGAGAGTGTAGCACAGGCGGGTCTTCTTCCTACTGCACCAGTCGTCTCTCAGGCTGGGGGAGGGAACCAGACTCCTGCTACTCGCACGCCAGAGAAACTAGATCCTCAGTTTCAGACTCCGGCACCTCAGCCAGCCGGAGTAGCCCAGCCGGGTATTGCAGCACCGGTAGTAGAGGGAGCAGCTTTGTCAGCGGATGCTTTGTGGAGACTGGACAGGTTCACTAAGTTATTCACTGCTACTTTTACTGGTTCACCATCAGAGGATCCCCAGGATTATTTGGACAGTTATCATGAGGTTCTTCGGAACATGGGTATTGTAGAGTCTAATGGAGTTGATTTTACTACCTTTCGTCTATCGGGTTTCGCCAAGACTTGGTGGAGAGACTATTGCTTAACCAGGCTAGCTGGGTCTGCATCTTTGACTTGGACTCAGTTCTCAGAGGTATTTTTGGGAAAGTTCCTTCCCATTACTCAGAGAGAGGACCTTCGGAGGCAATTTGAGCGCCTCCTGCAGGGATCTATGACTGTTACACAGTATGAGACCAGGTTCATTACTCTGGACCGACATGCTCTTATGATACTTCCCACTGATTGGGAGATGATTTGGATTGAGGGATTGGCCCAGCCTATCAGACTTCAGATGGCTAGAGAGTCAGGTACTGATATTTTGTTCCAGGATGCGGTCAATGTGGCCAGGAGGATTGAGAGGATTATGTCACAGGTTGGTGATCAGGGGGCTGACAAGAGGCCTCGTCACTTCGGCCGTTTCAGGCCTCATCTGGGGGCAGGGATTCTTCAGGCAGAGGTCATCCTCCCATACCCTATCAGTCAGCACTTCAGGTAGCTCACAGTGCACCGCCAGCTCCTATTGGTGCACCACCAGCACCTATCAGTGCACCACCGCTTCAGAGTTATCAGGGTGGTTACCAGGGTCGTCAGGGACAGTTCCAGAGTCCCCATCCATATCAGCAGAGGCCGTGTTATTCTTGTGGTGTTCCGGGGCACATTTCCAGGTATTGTCCCTAAGCTTCTAGTGATCCTCAGTATCAGGGTTCCCGTGCCATGGTTCCCACGTCAGGCGCACCCCCACCTCCTCAGCCAGCTAGGGGTGGCGGTCGGGGTTCCAGAAGTAGAGGTTAGGCTCATAGAGGTGGAGGACATTCCACGAGAGGTAGAGGTCAGGCCTTAGTCGGTTGACCCAGAGATGATCAGATTGGAGGGGCTCAGCCCCGATGCTATGCTTTTCCTGCCAGCCCTGATGCCGAGGCTTATGATGCAGTTATTACAGGTACAGTTTTAGTTTGCAGCCGAGAGGCTTCGGTGTTATTTGATCCGGGTTCTAAATTCTCCTATGTGTCTTCATACTTTGCCCCTTGTTTGAGTATGCCCCGTGATTCCTTGAGTACTGTTGTGCATGTGTCTACGTCGGTGGGTGATTCTATAGTGGTAGATCAAGTCTACCGTGCTTGCTTAGTAGTCATGGGTGGTCTGGAGACTCAGTTTGATATTTTTCTTCTGGATATGGTTGACTTCGATGTTATATTGGGGATGGATTAGTTATCCCCCTATTTTGCTATTCTGGACTGTCATGCCAAGACAGTGACCTTGGCTTTGCCAGGAGCGCCTCGTTTGGAGTGGATAGGAACTCCTAGGAATTCTTCGGGTAGGGTTGTTTGGACTATTTGGCCTATGTTCGTGATTCTAGCGCCGAAGTTCCTTCCCTAGAGTCTGTGCCCGTGGTTCGTGAGTTTCTAGAGGTTTTCCCTGCTGACCTGTCGGGTATGCCACCCGACAGGGATATTGATTTTGGTATTGAGTTAGCTTAGGGCACCCAGCCTATTTTTACTCTGTCGTATCGTATGGCCCTGCCAGAGTTGAAGGAGTTGAAAGATCAGTTGTAGGATTTGTTGGATAAAGGCTTCATTAGGCCTAGTGTCTCTCCTTGGGGTGCTCCAGTATTGTTTGTCAAGAAGAAAGATGGCCCGATGAGGATGTGTATTAACTACCGGTAGTTGAATAAGGTTACTATTAAGAACAAGTATCCTTTGCCGAGGATTGATGATTTATTCGACCAACTTCAGGGTGCTTCAGTGTTTTCCGAGATTGACTTGAGATCTGGTTACCATCAGCTGAGGATTAGGGCGTCTGATGTCCCTAAGACAACTTTTCGCACTCGTTATGGGCATTATGAGTTCTTGGTGATGTCATTTGGGCTAACAAATGCCCCCGCTGCTTTCATGGAGTTGATGCACCGAGTGTTCAAGCCTTATTTGGACTCATTTGTGATTGTTTTCATTGATGATATATTGATATACTCTCGCAGCCGAGAGAAGCATGAGCAGCACCTTAGAGTCATCTTCCAGACTCTAAGGGATAGTTAGTTGTATGCCAAATTCTCCAAGTGTGAGTTTTGGTTGAGTTCAGTTGCATTTCTAGGCCATGTGGTATCGTCAGAGGGTGTACAGGTGGATCCCAAGAAGATTTCAGCAGTCAGAGATTGGCCTAGACCCACCTCAGCTTCAGAGATCCGGAGTTTCCTTGGGCTTAGCAGGTTATTATCGCCGGTTTGTGGAGGGTTTTTCATCCATTGCAGCCCCGATGACCAGGTTGACTCAGAAGAGTGCCCAGTTCAGGTGGTCTGATGAATGTGAGGCGAGCTTTCAGAAGCTCAAGACAACCTTGACCACGACACCAGTGTTGGTTTTTCCAACAGGTTCAGGATTGTATACCGTGTATTGTGATGCTTCACGGGGTTAGGCTTGGTGCAATGTTGATGCAGGATGGCAAGGTTATAGCATATGCTTCTCGTCAGTTGAAGGTCCATGAGAAGATCTATCCAGTTCATGACTTGCAGTTAGCAGTTATTGTGCATGCATTGAAGATTTGGAGACATTATTTGTATGGTGTGCCATGTGAGGTGTTCACGGATCATAAGAGCTTACAGTATCTGTTCCAATAGAAGGAGTTGAGCATGAGGCAGAGGAAATGGTTAGAGTTGCTGAAGGATTATGATATTACCATTCTTTATCATCCGGGGAAGGCCAATGTGGTGGCCGATGATTTGAGCCGGAAATCAGCCAGTATGGGTAGCCTTGCCTATTTATCAGTCGGCGAGCAACCTCTTGCTCTGGATGTTCAGGCGTTAGCCAACCGATTCGTGAGATTGGATGTTTCTGAGACTGGCAGTGTTTTGGACCATATCGTGGCCCGTTCTTCTTTATATGACCGTATTCGAGCCAGGCAGTATGATGATCGCCATTTATGTGTTCTTATAGATAGAGTCAGCACAGAGATGCCAAGCAGGTTACGGTTGATGTTGAGGGAGTTTTGAGGATGCAAAGATGGATTTTTGTACCTGATGTGGATGTTGTGTACCTGATGTGGATGGTATTCGTGATTTGATACTACAGGAGACCCACATTTCCCGATATTCCATTCATCTGGGCGCCGCAAAGATGTACCAGGACTTGCGACAACATTATTGGTGGCGTAGAATGAAGAAGAATATTGTAGCTTATGTAGCTCGGTGCTTGAACTGTCAGCAGGTTAAGTACGAGCACCAGAGACCCGGTGGTTTGATGCAGCAGATTCAGCTTCCCGAGTGGAAGTGGGAGCGTATCACCATGGACTTTGTAGTTGGACTCCCACGGACTCAGAGGATGTTTGATGCAGTATGGGTCGTTGTGGATAGGCTGACCAAGTCAGTGCACTTCATTCCAGTATCAGTTTCGTATTCAGCAGAGAAGTTGGCAAGATCTATATAAGAGAGATCGTTAGACTGCATGGTGTGCCCATATCCATTATATCAGACCAAGGTACTCAGTTTACCTCCCATTTCTGGAGAGTATTTCAGCGAGAGTTGGGAACCCAGATTGATTTGAGCACCGCATTTCATCCTCAGATGGACGGACAGTCCGAGCGTACTATTCAGATTTTGGAGGATATGTTGCGATCTTGTGTTATTGACTTTGGAGGTTCATGGGAACAGTTCTTGCCTTTAGCTGAGTTTGCCTACAACAACAGCTATCAGTCGAGAATTCAGATGGCTCCGTATGAGGTGTTGTATGGTAGACGGTGTCAGTTTCCATTCGGATGGTTAGCAGGGAGAGGCTAGATTGTTGGTTTCTGAGTTAATACAAGATGCCTTGGACAAGGTGAAGATCATTCAGGATAGACTTCGTACCGCTCAGTCCAGGCAGAAGAGTTATGCGGATCGCAGAGTTCGAGATTTGGCATTTATGATAGGCGACCGGGTATTTCTTCGGGTGTCGCCCATGAATGGCATGATGAGATTCGGAAAGAAGGACAAGTTGATCCCTAGGTACATTGGTCTATTTGAGATTCTGTACAAGATAGGAGAGGTGGCCTATAGACTTGCCTTGCCACCTAGGTTGTCAGCCGTGCATCCGGTATTTCACGTGTCTATGCTACGGAGGTATATTGCGGACCCATCTCATGTACTTGACTTCAGTGGTGTCCCGTTGGATAAGGATTTGTCGTATGAGGAGCAGCCGGTAGCCATATTAGACCGGCAGGTGAGACAATTAAGATCGAAGAGTTATCCTTCGTTTCGTGTTCAGTGGAGAGGTTAGCCTGTTTAGGCAGCTACTTAGGAGTCCGAGCCCGATATGCGAATCCGTTATCCCCACCTTATCCTATGTTAATTTATCTAAATCTGTGTTCCGAGCCCCCGAAAGCCTCCATTAATCTCACCTCGATATGTGTGCGTAGCCCGGGCGTGTGGCCGGGAAGCTTTGATGTGAAAACTAGATGAAAAGTTGATTTTATAATAATTAATTGATTAAAGTTGACTTTGGACAACATTTTTGGTAAATGGACCCGGACCCGATATTTGACGGTCCCGGAGTGTCCGTGGGAAAATATGGGACCCGGGCGTATGCCCGGAATCGAATTCCGAGATCCCAAGCCCGAGAAATGAATTTTTAAAGAAAATTATTTTCTGAAAATAACTAAGGTTTTTGAAAACGAATATTAATGTGAAAATCGTGTTACCAGGCCCGTATTATGGTTGCCCGGAACAGGGTTAATATATGTTATGTGAGTTATCTGTAAAGTTTGGTGTAAAACGGACTTGAAATGACGTATTTCGGATCAAAACTGGAATAATTAAGCCTTATGAAGTTTTAAGAGAATTCTATGAGTTTTGAGGTTTAATTCCTTGTTTTTGATGATTTTTTGGTGATTTAAATGCTTGAATAACTCCGTAAAATGATCTGAGAGTCGTGTGTGTTTTTGATTTTGAGACCCAAAGGCCCGGGTGTTTCGAGTAGTTAACGGGATGTAAAAATATGAAAAATCTGGGTTTTTTTTAGCTGTTGCTGGTGTTTTACGATTTGCTCTATGCGATCGCGTAGGTTACCCTGCGATCGCATAGAGCTAGGTGTAGGGGGCTAGCTAGGTACTCTTCGCGATCGAAAGGTCTAGTTCGTGATCGCATAGGGTGGAGTTCTTGAACTATGCGATCGCAGTCACTTGTTCGCGATCGCAGTAAGGGGGGATCCCAGGTTCTTCGCGATCGCATTCTTTCAGCCTCGATCGCACTGTAGGAAACACTTCAAGCTCGGAGATCGCAACTCCTCTTCCGCGATCGCAGAGAACAAATTCGCCCAGTTATATTTTAACCCCAAAACAGAATACTATACGGGATTTTCATATTTTCATCACTTTCTCCTTCCTCCAACCTCCATTGAAGACCTTCAAGCCCTTTCCTCCTCCATAGCCTTTTGGGTAAGTGTTCCTAACACCAATTTCTTCCACTTTCCTTCCCTAATCACTAAAATCTAAGCCTAGAATCCTAAAATCAAAGTAGAAATTAGGGGTTTTGGGTAGAGTTAGGGTTTATGGGATTTTGGGTAATTCAACCTCAATTTGGTGTCGGAATTCAAAACAAATCATATATTTGAAATCGTGGGGGTTATGGGTGATCGGTTTTTGGTCCAAGCCTCGTGTTTGGACCAAGCGGGCCCGGGGTCAGATTTTTGGTATTTTTGGAAGAATGATATGAATTGTATATATAGGCTATGAGATTGTATTAAAGAGTCATTATTGATTTTAATAAGTTAATTATGTCTAGATATTGTTGTTCTGGAGTTGAATTCAAAAGGAAAGGCAGTGTTAGAGGCTTGATTGCTATTTTTGAACCCGAGGTAAGTGTCTTGCCTAACTTTGGTGAGGGAATAGGTATTGTATGCTATGTGTTAAGTGTTTATCATGTTCAATGCATAAGTGAGGTGACGAGTACCTATGCATTGTGTGTCAAGCATGCCCGTGAGTCTATTTTCGATAGAAATCTTATTATTGTTTCCATATTCGTTATAATATGAACTTATCCCTTCTTGGAAGTTGATTGCTGTTGAAAATCCTCGTTGATGAACTTGTGATGTGATGGACCTATTGAGGACCCAACTATAAAGGATATACTTGAAAAGTTTGGTTATAGTTGAGACTTTTGCCGGGCCATTTGTTATGATAAAGACTGATATTCTCCCCTTGTCGGGTGATTATGATTTGTGATTCTACTATGCTGCATTCCTTGCCATTTTGATAATTGTCATTGAATTGGTGAGGAAGAGTTTAAATCACTAAGGGTGATGCCATTCCATGATTTACATTGATCACATCATATATTGCATAGTGAGGAAGAGAGTAAAAGCACGAAGGGTGATGCCGTGCCATGATTTGCATTGATTACATCATATATTGCATAGTGAGGAAGAGAGTAAAAGCACGAAGGGTGATGCCGTGCCATGATTTACATTGATCACATCATATATTGCATAGTGAGGAAGAGAGTAAAAGCACGAAGGGTGATGCCGTGCCATAATTTATATTTAAAAGCACGAAGGTTGATGCCGTGACATGATTTACATTACCATACATGATACATTGCATTGCATTGTGAGGAAGAGAGTAAAAGCACGAAGGGTGATGCCGTGCCATGATTCATGTTATCTTACATCGTACATTACATCGTGAGGAAGAGGGTAAAAGCACGAAGGGTGATGCCGTGCCATGATTCATGTTATCTTACATCGTACATTACATCGTGAGGAAGAGGGTAAAAGCACGAAGGGTGATGCCGTGCCATTTATTACATTTCTGGCATTATATTTGTTTCATTAGCATATTTCTGATAAATTATCTTCTTGTTTGTTCCTATGTATTTAATTAATTGCTCTATCACACTTGTTACCCCCTTTGTCTGCTCCCGTATCCCCCTACGTATCTGTTTATCTCTTGCTTTGTTTTCCACGATATATGTTGTAGAATAGGATATGTTAACGTTTGTTGTCAAGTCTAGCCACGTCACTACTTCGGCGGAGGTTAGGCTCGACACTTACTCGGTACATGGGGTCGGTTGTACTGATGCTACACCGCACATCTTATTGTTGTGCAGATCCTGCACTCGGACCCAGTGGATAGCGTTAAGGGAGTCACCTTCAGTCCACTCCAGAGGCTTCAAGGTATACCGCTGTCGTTCGTGGGCCTTGGTCTCTCCTATCCCTAGTTCCCTTATTTCTGTCTTGTCTATCCTCTAGTTCCCAGAGACAGTCATGTAATTCCTTTCAGACTTTGTCTTTAGCACTCCTATAGACAGTTCGTGAGTTTGTGACTCCAGGTTTTGGGGAATTATTGGGACGTTGTATTATGTTATCTTTACTTAGCTTTAAAAATTTATCTATTTCCGTTGTTAAGAAGGGTGAACTGTTTTTAGCTTATTCTGCTAATTCGGTGTTATCGTTTTAGTTCAAATGCGCATGTTGGCTTGTCTAGCGGGTTCAATGTTAGACGCCATCATGCCCGAAGGTGGGATTTCGGGTCGTGACAGAAAGGGACGAGAGCTTCAGCAGGTACATGTATAAAACTCTGAACTTTTTGATGTTCAAGGCGGGTGCTACAAATGTGGAGCATATGGAACTAAGCAATGAGCTATCCAGTTCTGCCAAAGAGATGTTGGGGATTGCACCTGGCAGCCCCATCAATTCTTCTGAGGACGTGAACACTGTACGCGGATCTGACACAGTTGATGAGGGTGGTGATGAAGTTACTGGACCCCGAGTTGTGGTTCCTCTAGGCCCAGATGATGATGAGCCTGCATTTGCTGCTTTGGCGACCTCTGATTGACAGGGAGCATTCCTTTTCACCCTACTTTGCTTTTTAATTTGTATATGCATCGGGGACGACACATGCTTTCAGTGTGGGGTGGGAAGTACGCTACTTGTGATATTGTTGTATAATTGGTTTTTAAATTTTTTTTTAGTGTTAACTAGTTTTGTTTAGTTAGTTTTTGTTTTTAAATTCTATTTTCAGTTTTTAGTTTTAGTTAGAAAAAGCTCGGATTTTTCCCAACGATGGATCTGTTGGACAATTTCTTGAGGGATTAAAGTCCGAGTAAAATACCAAAAAGCTTTTCTTTTATTGTTTTTAGGTAGTTAAGTAGTATCCCTTGGTTTTTCTTTCGACACCGGTTCTTTTCCAAGGGTGTAGCTCGAACCGGGCACTTTAAATTATTTTTTTAGAGTAGTTAGGAAGAAACCGAGTAACTTAGAGATACCCATTGACATGTTTGGTGTTGGCATATTAGGTTATGACATACATTCTGCTTCCCCTTATATTTGGTTTGACATGTGAAGCCTGAGTAAAATTAAACAGACTATTTTGTGATGCCTTAGCTCAGTTATGTGACATGTATACCACATAGTGTGATATTGCTTAATTCTCTCAATTATGTGTGCTTGCTTGACATGAGAGTTGAACAAAACCGTTTTGATTGAGTCATGTGCAATGTGTGAGTGAGGTCTAGTGATTTTCTATGCTATCCTGTGTAGTCTAGAACTTGCCCCGTGTGTTAATCGAAGCGAAAGTGTAGGTTATGCTAATCTAGGAGATGACGTAGGCATTTTCTTGCTTGATCATGGATGTGCTGGTCACATAAAAATAAAAAAATTCCGTTGCTAGCCCTTTGAGCCTATAGACCTTTTTTTTGGCACCCATATTACAAGCCATACCCCTATTTTATTCTTAAATTGAGATTTTTGCACCTTTACCTCCTAAGACACTTAGTCGCTAAAAGAAGTAAGGTGAGATATTGGGGATTAGTTTTTGAGTGGAGCCATGGGAAAGGCCTGTTGGTGCACTAAAATTGAAATCAAAAGCCACTAGCCAATGAACTTTCATGTATGGAGTGTGTGTAGAAAAAAAATATAGTTGTAAAAGAGAGAAGAGAAAAATGATAGTGAAAGTGTAGAAAAGAGACACATCTCCACTTCTTATTTAATTGTGATAGTGGAAGTATAGAAGTGCTTAATTGAAAATGAGTTATGTTGAACATGGGTTGTGGCAAGTGAATTGGTTGAGAAGAATATGTGTTGAATTCTGAATGTAGTGTATTAAAGTGCTTAGGAGGGTTAGTCACTATTCCTAAATATATCCTACCCGTCCCTTAGCCTACATTACAACCTTAAAAAGTCCTAATTGATCCTAGATTTGGCTAGCCTAAATTAGTGGAGATCTACACTACGAGCAAGCTTATGGTACGACCGCGGGATGCATATGAATTTTTTGTGAGAGTGAGTGAAATTTTTGTTCAATTGTGTGATGTCCTTAAATTATGTTCAAAAGCATATTTGAATGTATGGACTAGTTATATTCTCTCTTTGTTATTGGTGAGGGCACATGATCTCATAAGCAATTGGTAATGTTGAAAACTTCCTTGTTGGGTAATTGCGTGAATTGAGAGAGCTTAGTGGTTACAAGTTGACTTTTGAGGTTTGGTGGTTGCACATAGGTTGTTGATATGAGTGATTAACTTGTTATACTTGGGCATGTTTAAAGAAGGGGAAGAATGTGAATTTTTATATGTTCATATTTGATTGCCGGTATCCATCATAGTCAAGTGTTGAAGTGTGTGGTTTAAAAGTAAAATGCTCCTTGTTAATAAATTTTGTACGTGTTGGAGGGTATTATTTTGTCTCATTGCTCGAGGACGAGCAAGAGCCTAAGTGTGGGGTGTTGATGTTTGGCTTAAAGTATATATATTTTCATGTATATCACCTCATATTTTACTTTTGTTTCATGAGTTTTAGATTTTAATTGTGATGATTTATATTGATTTGTGGTATTTTTATGTGTAGGAATGATTTGGGAGCAATCGGGGATGAAACGCACAAAATTAGAGCAAAAACGCACAAAACCGGGAAAACTCGATTTTGGGGACCACATGCAGGGTTGGGCGCCACCTGTGGCGCTAGAGGCAGTGTGATATTTCTCGGCAGCGCCCTGGTGGGCGCCCGACGCTACCCAGGGCGCCGATGATGTGAAATTGTCCTAATTTGACCCGGACTCAGTAAATTCGACCCTAGACATACCCAACACGTATAAAAGCAAATCTAACCTCTATTTTGAGAGGGAGAACGTGATTTTTGGAGAGAAACAAAAGAGCAACACACTTGGGAGCATGAATTTGATCAATTCTTCCATATCTTTTCTAGTACTCATTGGTTTTATGTTTGAAAACATTATTTTTTATGATTGTATGAACATGTGTGGCTAAGAACCCTATTATTCTAGGGTCATGGGTTAAACATGAATGTTATTTTTTAAGTTTAATTTGACGAATTTGATTTTATCATATTTGGTTGTTTATTTAATTATGTTCTTAATTATTTTATTGAGTAGCTAACAATGAAATACTATCTACGAATCTAGAGTTGAACTCGAAAGTGGGAATTTTAGAGTGCACATAGAATTAAATAGAGCATGTTCTTGAACCGGGGCATCGGGGAAAGGATTCGCAATTAGGATAGACATATACCTATTTTCCTTGATTGGTTGAAATACAGGAATTGTGAATGCATTCTTGTTAATCTTGATTCCATAGACATATAGGCATTAAGTTAACTTGAATAGGCGTATAAGAACTCGAAAGATTCTTATGAGTAATATCAACTCTGTCAATCAACAATCTAGATAAATCAATTAGTTATTTTAAGCCAAGAATATAACACGATTGTCAGCTAACCCGTGACCTTGGAATATCCTCTCCTATTGATTGTTAGTCGAAATTACTATTTGTGTTGGTTGATTTACTAGTTAATTCATTAATTGGTATTTTAGGTAGTAACTTAGTTATTATATCTTTTTCTATAAATCTCTTGAATCGATAAGTTAATTGAGTTGAATCTGTCAAAAGTTAATCATAAGTCTTCGTGGGACGATACTCTACTCACTACTTTATTACTTGACGACCACGTATACTTGCGTGGGTGTGTTTTGTCGCAACACTTGTGTCTTTCTCGAATATTCACCAATAATCGAGACTCCATTAGTTTCAATATTTTTTGGCATAATGTATCGTTCACCCTTGAAGACTTTCACATTATGTGCGGTTTGAGGATCACCGCACATAATGTTGAAAAACCATCTACACGAGAGAGCACGATTGTAAAACGATATTTTGGTAAGTCTAAGGGTATGACATTGAAGGACATTCGAGATTTTATGTCCCGTAATGAAATTCAGAAGGATGATGTAAATTTCAAACATGTATGTGAGAGTGATGAAGATGTTGTTAAACTTATGGAAATTCTTGTTATGGAGTCTGTTTTATTTCGTAAAAAGAATGAATCAACGGTGCTAGAGGATTATGCAGCCATTGTTGAAGATGATAATGCTTGTGCTGATTATCCTTGGGGTCATGTGTATTATGAGAAGCTCACTACGTCAATGAAACATGCATTGGATAACCAATCCAACGAATATTCAATTGAGTATACTGTTGGTGGATTTCCATATTCGTTGTGTGTTTGGTTCTATGAGAGTTTCCCCGATCTTCGAAAGAGGTATATTAAAGATGACGAGTACCTTGATTCCGCTCAGATTCCCAGGATATTACATTATGTATGTGTGGGAGAGCCTAAATATAAAGAACTTGAGAAATATTTCAGTAATCATTCTGTAAGTGAATGATTTTTTATTTTTTGTAGTTTTATTAATATGTTGACGTATTACTTTTATTTTATTTTCATAATATACTTTTTTTGTATTAAACAGGAATATCGAAATTTTAAGGTATTGGATATAATTCCTATAGAAGAGGAATTGAATTTAATGCCTTTGATTGGACAATTGCCATGTAGCCGGATTCGTTCAAGGGTAGTTAATTGTGATGACCCAAGGGGTCATTCTGTGAAATTAGACTTTCTTCTACGCTTAATAGCCCTTAAAAGATTAATTTTAAATACCTCGATTTACGTGTGCAGTCCGGGCATGAAACCGGAAAGATTTTATGTGAAAATATGAGAAATAGTAATTTCTAGAGTTAAAATTTTATTAAAATTGACTTTGGTCAATATTTTGAGTAAACAGACCCGGATCCGTGTTCTAACAATCTCGAGAGGTCCGCAGTAAAATATGGGACTCGGGCGTATGCCCGAAATGAATTCCGAGGTCCCAAGCCTTAGAAATTAATTTTTGAAAGAAATTATTTTGCTGAAATATTAATGAAATAAAGAAGCAAATTTATGTTTGAAACCGTTGGTATTGGGCCCATATTGTGGTTCCGGAGCTTGATATAAGTTTGTTATGATATTTAGAACTTGCCTGTGAAATTTGGTGAAAAACGGAGTTCGTTTGACGTGATTCGGACATCCGGTTGATAAATAGCGAACTTTAAGTGCTCTTGAGAAAAATAATGAGTTTTGAGGTTTAATTCATAGTTTTACATGTTATTTTCATGATTTGATCGCACGAGAAAGTCTGTATGATGCTTTTAGACTTACGTGCATGTTTGGTATAGAACCCCGAGGGCTCGGGTGAGTTTCAAATAGGTTTGGGTTGTGTTGCGCTCGTTCTTTCTTATGCTTCGACGTCGTTTCTTCAAGGATAAATGATATCATATTAAACAAATGAGCTCCCATTTCTGTTTTGAATGAAGTATTAGATCCGTATCGTAATTAAGGACCCGTAGCAAAAAGAATCATCGAATTTGGACATCGTATGGGGATTTTATGGTCATTTTACTAAGGTTGCCAGATTTTTCAGGTTAATTACGAAATTGATATTGACGGCGTATTAAAAATCTGCACTATTTACAAATATTAAAACCTACATATCTCCTTCATTATAAGGTCAAATTGAGTGATTCAAAAGCCTAACTTAACTAGAATTTCACAAGGAATCCATTGCAGACATAAAAATTGAGTTTCAGGATCATTTGGTACGAGAAACGAGGCAGAATAGCTGGAAGAAAAATATATATATAACGGGCACACTTCTTCTTCTTCAAATTTTCGAACCCCACAGCCCTAGGAACGAATTTCTTCACCAAATATCACTCTGAAGTCATAGGTAATCAATTCTAAACTTTACTCTTTCAATTACTCATTGTTTTTCATCACTTTTAAATCAAAAACTAAGAATTTTCATGGTAAAAATTGAGGGTTTTGGTAGAATTAGGAAATTTTGTAAAAATCGAATCTTTACCTCGAATTGAGGTCGGATTTCAAAACTAATTGTATATTTGGGTTCGTGGGTGAATGGGTAAACATAATTTAGTCCGAACCCCGAGTTTAGACCAAGCGGGCCCGGTGTCGGGTTTTTACTTTTTTGAGAAAACTTAGGAAAAAATTATAATTTTCAGTAAAGTTAGTTCCTTTAGCATTAATTAATGATATTAAGTTAATTATGGTTAGATTCTAGTGTATTGGAGGTGAATTCAAAGGGAAGAGCTATAATTGAGCAGTGAGTGGCCTGCAAATTTGAGGTAAGTGTTTGGTCTAACTTTGACTTGAGGGAGTAGGAGTCTCCACTTGTTTGCTATGTGAAATGCATGTGTGTGGTGTATAGGCGAGGTGACGAGTATCTATGCACCACCAAATGGAACATGATCCCTTCCCCGTTCCCAAGTTAATTAATTCCTGGCTTAATTGTTCTATATTCATTATTGTTTCTACGATTACTTGGTCTTATTTCGTTGTTGTTAAATATTGTTGTGGTTATTTTGGAAAGAGTATTGGTTTCTTATTTGGTTCCCTTGTGGTACAAAACGATTGAGTAGTTTGGCATTGTTTCTGCGAGGCACATATATATTTATGTTCCTGTTGCTTTCATTTTTGATAATATTGAGGAAGTTGTGAGAATTGTAGTTTAACTGTCTTAGGACTGTTGAGGTTTACGTGGCTATTTGATTTCAATCGATTATTGCTAATTGTTGTTGTAAGTGTGTTAAAAGTGTTAGCTGTTCTCTTAATTCTATCATAGTACATAAAGATTGAGCTGGGTTGACAGTGTTATGATGTTACATATATTCTGGTTGGTTTTATTGTAATGATATTGGTTGAAGCTTACGAGCTATACTGTTTTCTGTTTGCAATTGGTGAAATAAAGGTGTAGTGAAAGGCTTGGCCTGAACTGTGAATTTTTTTGATGAATAAACAAAATTGATTGTGATAAGGGGGTTGTGATAAGGGTGGATAATTGATTGTGATACGGGTAAACAAATTGATTGTGATATTGTGAATAGGTGGGATCGGGTTGCACGCCGCAACAAGAAAATGATAAGAGAGAATATGCATATTTTACTGTTCATAAAATAAAGGTTGGAACACTCATTGTTTTATTGTCACTATTTCATATTCTGCTTTTGCTGTTAATTAAAGTGAAACTTGTTCTGTTTACAATTGTCAAGACATAAATATTGTGAAAGGCTTTGACTTGAATTGTGACATTATGAATAAATTGATATGATATGTCTGGTGGGAGCGAGTTGCACACCGCAACAAGGAGTGATAAGGGTGAACATGTGGGATCGGATTGCACACCGCAACAGGAGTAATAAG
The DNA here is from genome assembly GCA_005239505.1 of Nicotiana paniculata. NCBI lineage: Eukaryota > Viridiplantae > Streptophyta > Magnoliopsida > Solanales > Solanaceae > Nicotiana > Nicotiana paniculata. The sequence continues at coordinate 27,620 of MDKI01069191.1, read as the reverse complement.
GGTGATATATTTAGGGAGGAGCAATAAGGATGGACAGGTGGGAGCGGGTTTCACGCTGCAACAAGGAGCGATAAGGGAGGACATTTGTATTTTTACTGATTTTCAAATAAAAACAAAGATTTTAAAACTTACTATTTTATATTACTATTTTCATATTTTGGCACTACTTTTATTTAAAGTTAAAGTTTGGAAACTTGGAAATTATCTTAGAGTTGGTTATAGCTGAGGCCTGGAAAAGGCGGCTGAGTTATTTTATTGTTGTTGCAGTACTTAATTATTTGTTTAGATTTCCTTCTTACTTTATATTTATTGTCCCAGTTATATTTTTCTTGTTCGTGTAGAATTATTTTATTGTGTTATTGTATATATTATTGTCACATGTTATATGTTGTTAATGCCCGCCATAGCCTTGTCACTACTTCGTTGAGGTTAGGCTCGGCATTTACTCAGTACATGGGGTCGGTGTACTGATACTACACTCTGCACTCTTTTGTGCAGATCCAGGTACTAGCCAACACTAGAGATTTTTAGAGAAGACATCTATTTATTCAGAGACACGAGGTATATCTGTCAGCGTTCGCAGATCCCGAGAGTCTTCTCCTATTTTTATAAAATTGTTTTAGTATATTCAGAACAGTTACACTATTTCTTTCAGCCCAGTGCTTGTAGTATTCTTTAGTAGTTTATGAATTGTGACACCAGACTCTGGGGTAGTTCTAGATCTATTATATGATTAGTTCGTGGTTCGTTTTTATTCAATTATTTATTATTTTATCTTTGGAAATTATTTAAATTAAGTTTACTTTAAATTTATTTATTGATGCTTAAGAAAATAATCAAAGGATATTAGCTACTCGAATTCTAACATTGGCTTGCCTAGCAAGTGTGGTGTTAGGCGCCATCACGATCCCTAAGGTTGGGAATTTGGGTCGTGACATTAATGCGGTTCCTTCAACTGATGAATCACCACGTAGTCGGAGTCGATCAAAAGAAACCCGTCGAACTTCAACTAGTGAATCACCTCGTACCCAGAGTCGTTCTAACCGTTCTACAACGACGTTTGACAATGAATTAGTCAATACAATATGTTCTGTAAGTTTTGTGCTGAATTTTTATTTTTATTTTTGTGTTTTTGTAAAACTACAGCATGTTTTAAGCTGAAGTTTTGTTCTGTTTGTGCTGAACTTCAGCATTCTAGTAGCTGAAGTTTTGTTCTGTTTTTCCTGAACTTCAGCATTCTAGTAGCTTAAGTTTTTGTTCTCTTTGTGATGAACTTCAACATTCTAGTAACTGAAGTTTTGTTCTGTTTTTCCTGAACTCCAGCATTCTAGTAGCTTAAGTTTTTGTTCTCTTTGTGATGAACTTCAGCATTCTAGTAGCTGAACTTCAGCATTCTAGTAGCTTAAGTTTTGTTCTCTTTGCGATGAACTTCAGCATTCTTTTGTACCTGAAGTTTTGTTCTATTTTTCCCGAACTTCAGCATTCTAGTAGTTTAAGTTTTGTTTCTCTTTGTGATGAACTTCAACATTCTTTTGTACCTGAAGTTTTGTTCTTTGTCTCTATACTAGAGGGTAACGAGTTAGGTTAAAAGGCATACAGAATCAGAAAGAAAAATAATTGCGAAACAAGTTGTTGCGCAGTTTAAAAAGGATGAGCGATCTACTATTGTTGATGCGGTTTTTGGAAAAGTCAAGGTAAGCTAATTTATAGAGAAGTCCTTTTTTCTGTGCTAATGTTATTTAGATTAATCATTGTTAGTAATTTTTTTCTAGGAATATTTTGATGAGAAGTTTCAAGAGTTGTTTAAGATTGTCGACAAATCAAATGGAACAGACGATGGCTCCATTATGAAGTCTCGACAATATGATAGGATGAATTACTCATTTGAGCATCTATCGGATATTTATGCTGCTCATGATGAAGCGCATGAAAATGTTACACCTGTGAAAGTGGATGTTGAAGGAGATCAACGTGTTGAACAACAATTTAACAACGAACATCCCAGTGTTGATCGACCGAGCAAAGATGTAATTGATGAACAATTATCAACTGTGAATGTTGGAAGTAAGAAAGGTGTAGATGATCAAGTTGTTGATTATGAAGAAGATGTACCAAGTTGTGCTTTGGGCAGTGATCTTGCAAAAGGAAATTTGATTGGTGATGGAGATCATGCACCTGTTGATACTGAAGAACGGACATCGAGTGATGCGTGTTCCAATATTGAGAGAGGTAATCCGTTTGCAGAAGCACTTGCTATTTGCGCTGAAATCGCTTTGCTAGGTGAAGCGACACAGAAAATTTATAGTACATGCATAAAATTTTTCTATATATATAGGTCATTTATCCGCCCTCCCCCCTCTTTATGAACATGTAGTGGAAAATAATACAACTGAAAAACTCTCTGATGATACTGAATTTAATGAAGATAGAGTTGATAAAATGCTTTCAGAGAATACTCAAATGCTCCTCGATGTTGCTGCACAATTGGATGAACCTGGAGCTGCTGATATCGACAAAAGCATGCAGGAAACCACAGTGTAAAACAAATGTCAAGGTATTCTATAGATCATGAATTTATTACATTTGATCCAAATATATTTTTTACAGTTTGAAATTTTACATACTTTATTTTTTTTGTATGTTTTTTTATTATATTTAGAAGGATTGGATGCAGCTTCAAAAGAAATTGGTGAGATTCTTCGGCTATATGAAAAAGGAGATATACATCTATTCGCACATGTTGGCTCACAAACAGGTGTGAATTGTGTTTGTATTATTTTATAAAATTTAGTCAGTATTATTTAATTTTTTTTTTGCATGAAGATATAGGTATATTTAACCCTAATGGAAGTGGATCCGTCGGAATTCAAACACCATCTGTGCACTTAGACCAGGTAGTTATTTTCTGCAATTCGATTACAAGTTGTTTTGTTTTGCCTAATGTGTGTTTTGATCAGTTGTATTTATGTATATATTTTCCTTGCTTTTGCAGATATCATCTGATGCATCACAACTTCTTCCAAATCCTAAGAGAAGGAAGATTTCCATGTCTCCTAATGTTATGAGTGACACAAGTGATATCCCCAACTTCAACATATGTTCATTTTCAATTGGTAGTACAGAGTGGACTCGTTCTGAAGGCAATTTTGCTGATGTTGTTGTTGGTGAAGAGAGACAAGAATATTGTGAACAACAACGAGTTGGTCAAGGATCTTCCACCATGGATATGGAATTTCCCCTGCTGATGAACAACAGCAGTTAGCTGTGACAGAACAACAGGGAGTTGGTGAAGTAGGTGGTACCATGACTGTGGAATCTTCCCCTGCTGATGAAATGCAGCAGTTAGTTGTGACGGAACAGCAGGAAGAGCAACCAAAAAGAAAAGCAGTTAAAAAAGAAAAAAGGATTCGTATGGAGAGTAATTGGTTGAAATATCCTTATGTTGTTCCTAAACAAATGCGAAGGGGGCAAGATTGGAAAGAAGGAAAGACTACACGAAGGTGTCCCTTCCATTATGTTAATCGAGATAGTGGAATTATCGGAAGATTTAATGACTGATTGAAGAAGGATGATAGTGAATATAATTTAAATCCATTCAGATTAGCTAGAATGCCCATTCCAAAGTCATTCTTTACCGAGCTTGTGGATCCTAACTCTGATCTTTCGGATGAAGTAAGTTATTAAGTTTATTTTTTGATTTAGTTTTCAACTGTATTTCTCAAAATCTCAGGTGATTATTATTGTATAGAAAGCAGGACATAACTTCATCTTATTTTTATAGTATAGAAAGCAGGACATAACTTAAGCATATTTTTAGTGCTGAAGTTTAGCAATTAAAACTAAAACTTCAGCTTGTTTATGCTGAAGTTTTTGGAAAATGAACTAAACAACTTCAGCATTTATGCTGAATTTTTGACATGAGGTCTCTAGTTTTTTTTCTAAACTTTTTAAATCAAACATGTTGTAATTTTTTAGATTATTTCCTAACACTTCAAACTCAATATGCTTAAGTTTTTGTCATACAGTTTGTAGTTTCTAGTTGTAATGCATTTTTTCAAAATTTCATACTTATATGCTGAATTTTTGTCATGCATTTTTTTAAAAATTTCATACTTATGCATGCTGAAGTTTATTATTTTACATATTTTCTTTTGTTGTTTTTCTATTGCAGCATATTGAAGTGGGCATATATTTCTTGCGAAAAAAATATTGCTATCACCTTTCAAGTTATCCAAAATCAAGATGTGCAATAACAAATTTACTTTTTGATCAGTATATGACTAAGCTAGGTATTGTTCATCCTACAGCTGACGAAAAGAAAAAAAATGAGGGAAAAGGCAAAACGTAAATCAAAGAGAAAGAGGACATCCAAAAAACAGGATGAAGAGGCTTCTAAAGAAGAAGAGGAAGTGGTGTTTCAGGAACTTACAGAGTATACTTGGATTGATGATCAATCAACTGGTGAAATGGTGGCCAGCTACGTAAGAGGCACTGACCTCTCATGTGGTATCTCATGGGCATGTGCTGAAAAAGTATTTTTTCCATTTCGACTTCCGCCAACAGGGAAGCAGACATCAACGCACTACTTTTTTGGAATTCTGAGCTTTAAAGAGAAAATTATATATGTGTATGATTCCTTAAAAAATATACCATATGAAAATGCGTTTAAACATGTCAAAATTTATGTCCGGTTGATCTCATACTGTCTCAATGCTTGGACTTTGCGTCACACAATAAAAGTTGGGATGAAAATTGTGTGGATAAATTTCAAATTATGTGGATGAAGACACCCCTACAGGGTAACAAGTACGTGTTTGGCATATCTTTTAACGATGCATCTATTGTTTATTATTTTTTCTTTTTGTGTTAACTATTCTTCAATTCTTGTTTCACGTATTTTTTGTAGTGTTGATTGTGGTATATATACTCTTAAGTTTATGGATATGCGGTTGAATAGAGAAGATGTCATGAATTTCAATCAAAGTCAAGCACTGACATTCAGGAGAGAATTGGCTGCAAATCTGTGGGCTCATGCAATGTGGAAAAAGGAAAGCGGCTATGATACTCCAGAAGAGAAATTAGGACATGACTATGGAGAATATGAAGATACTCTGTGTAAATTTTTTTAATAGAGTATAACTTGTAAATGAAAAACAATTATTTTCTTTTTTTTAAAGGATATAAGTGAAAACTAATATATTTTATCATGAATTTTTAGTATATTTTTGATGAAATTCAGCATGCTAAATGTCACGACCCAAAATCCAACACAAGTCGTGATGGCGCCCAACACCGAAGTCAGGCAAGCCAACAGTTATTTACTAGTGAGATTATCCTCATCTAACATACCAACCCCACATATTTCCAAAGTTTTAAGCTTAGATCAATTAAACAAAAGCGAAAACATTAACCAACTTAAGTAAATACAACCAAAATGATCATGATCCAATATATACAGTCCCAAAATAAAGGGTTTATTATGTGCGTGCCAGGAACTAGTGTCACAAGTCAACATGAGAACTAGTAGAATATACAAAAGATGATACAAACTGTATTGCTGCCTTAAAGAAGTAGACAGAAATAAACAAAAGATAACTCTGTAGCACTGCTGAGAATCGCCAAGGGAGGCAGCTCGCCGTGGAGTCAGGTCCAGAATATATGTCAAGCTATGGTCGGATAACCAGAAACACCAGCCTCAGAACCTGTACAATTAAGTACAGAAGTGCAACATGAGTACATAAATATATATGTACCCAGTGAGTGTCCTGCCTAACCTCGAAGAGGTAGTGACGAGAGGTCGACATGACACTCACTAAGGTCCAACAGTTTAATTTAACAGAATGTAATGGAAACAGTAGGCACGTAAAGACAGCGAAGCAACAAGTATATATGTAAGATACTGAAGTCCAGGAAGAATACTGGGAATAAATAAAATAATTACCACTTCACTTTTCCCCCAAATATCTGTCAGATCAATACCCATGAATTTTAGTAACAAATAAATCATACACATGCAGGGTAAGGATAACCGGCCAGAGTCATATAGTCATGCCCGTGCAGTGCCGAGGATCGAACGACCCGTACCAAAAGTGCACCTCTACACAAAGTACTCACATCTATGCACTGCCGAGGATCGAACGGTCCGTACCAAAAGTGCATCTCTCAACCTCTCTATGCACTGCCGAGGATCGAACAGCCCGTACCAAAAGTGCATCTCTCAACCTCTCCATGCACTGCCGAGGATCGAACGACCCGTGCCAAAAGTGCATCTCTCAACCTCTCCATGCACTGCCGAGGATCGAACGTCCCTTACCAAAAGTGCATCTCTCAACCTCTCCATGCACTGCCGAGGATCGAACGGTCCGTACCAAAAGTGCATCTTTCAACCTCTCCATGCACTGTCGAGGATCGAATGACCCGTACCAAAAGTGCATCTCTCAACCTCTCCATGCATTGTCGAGGATCGAATGGCCCGTACCAAAAGTGCATCTCTCAACCGCTCCATGCACTGCCGAGGATCGAGCGGCCCGTACCAATAGTGCATCTCTCAATCCGCCATGGCGTACAACCCGTTCCCATAATAGTGGGGGGAATCACACTCCGCTCGCGAGATGTAAATTGCCAAGCGGTCACATGCACATACATTATTCCTTTTTTAAAAGAGAATACTTTTCCGTGAACAATTTCTTACAAGTTTTTCTCAAATTTCATAACTTCGGGGACATAAGCAACATGTAACGTTAATTCATTGTGCATGTAGTTCATATCAAGTAAAATACAAAGCATGATGTGGGCCTAACTACCCGGACATAATAATAATAGTCGCTACGTACGGACTCTCGTCACTTGGTACGTACGTATCCCCCACAAGGTATCACATATAGCATTTAAATCACTTAGGGGGACAATTCCCCCTTACAATGTTAGAAAGGAGACTCACCTCATGTCGAATCTACCCCTCGGACCAAGGATGCGCCCGAACTCCGAAATCTACACCCCAGGACTCGCAACTAGCCAAATATGGTACAATGATATCAATGCATGCTCAAAGTAGGGTAATTATCCTATTTATTCAATAATTCAACGTTCTTGAAGAATTTCCAAAATCCAACCCCGGGCCCGCACGCTCGAATTCCGAAAACTCACGGAGGAATCGCTCACCCGAAGCCTAAGGATCGTTAATGCATGATTTATACTTGATTTTATAGGAATAAATGGGTAATTCACCAATTTTTTAAGAACCCTAAATTATTACCCAATTCTTGACTTTTCAATGATTTAGTAGTTAATTTAGCTAGAAGATCATGAATTAAACTAGTGTTGAAGTGGAATTAACTCACCTTGACAGTAGCTAGGTCATGGTGTGCTCTCCCCAAGCTCACAAGACTCTAATGGTAGAGGAAAATGAATGAATGGGGTGGAATCCCGTGTTTTAAAGGAAACACATTGCCTGGCCTACAGGGGTTCAGCACCTGTGGCTTGAAGACCGCACCTGCGGTCTCGCGCCTGCGAGCTGGGGCTCGTACCTGCGGAACTGGATGGGAAAGGCTGAGTTCGCACCTGCGGAGGGATGGCCGCACCAGCGGTTCCGCTCCTGCGGACTTTTGTCCGCACCTGCGAGAAAGGAGGACCTCACCTGGGGTCGCATTTGCGATGCTTGGGACCGCAGGAGCGGTCCTGCGGTCCCGCACCTGCGACTGGGCAACCGCACATGTGGTCACACCAAAACAGGTGCACCAATAGCTATTTTAGCTGGTTTTTAGCCCCGTTAGGTGCCCGGGAGGCCCGTGGGCCCACCCGAGCCCTCATTCAAATATACCAACAAGTCCCAAATCATAATACGGACTCGCTCGAGCCTTCGCAGCACCCTAAAACTCAAAATCACACCTCAAAACCCCATGAACCAAACTTAGGAACTTTAAGTTTTTTAGATTTCGCTAACAACGCGCCGAACCGACCTATACTACTCAGAATGACACCAAAATTTGCAGACAAGTCATAAATGACATAACGGAACTATTCGAAGTCTCGGAATTCCGTTCGTATCTCAATAACATGAAAACACGTCCAAAACCACAATAGGAACAAAAGGGACTTTTTATTTCAATATTGGGCACCGAAACGCTCCCGGGTCATCAGAAACCCATCCCGAGCATACGCCCAGGTCCAAAATCATCACACGAAGCTACCGGAACCGACGAAACTCGATTCCGAGGTCGTTTACCCAAATGTTGACCGAAGTCAAACTTGGCCTTAAAGGCCAACCTTAAGAACCAATTGTTCATGTAGCACACTAAACACCTCAGAATCCCGGACCACCAGTTCCCGCAATTCATAAATCATAAGAAGCCGCTATGGGAAGTTTCATTTAGGGAAACGAGGTCGATAACGCAAAACGACCGGTCGGGTCGTTACACTAAACTTCAACATGAAGTAAACTAATGAATCCAGAAAAAAACCTTAGTTTGTCTTGTGCTGAAATTTTTACAACCTTACTAAAAAAGTTCAGCTTGTCTTGTACTGAAGGTTTTTCAAAAAACTTTTTCTGATAAACTATTGAATACAGGAGAAAACTTCAGCATATAGAGAGCTTAAGTTTTTACAAATGAACTGATTAACTTCAGCTTCTTGTGCTGAAGTTTTTAAAAAAGCTCATGACAAACTATAGAATTCAGGACAAAACTTCAGCATATGAGGTGCTGAAGATTTTACAAATGAACTAATTGACTTCAGCATCTTGTGCTGAAGTTTTTCATAAAACTGTATTTTTTAAACTTGATACTTATATTTTTTACATTTACTAGCTTCACCTACCACTACTTATCTTATAACATTTAATTTCTCTGAACGTAAAGCATTAAACAGACTTGAAAAGTTACTTTTATATTTATAGATATTAAATTGATTAGGTGAACTCTTTGGCTATATAAACAATCTCTTCACTTGAAAATTTCATAGTCATCCACATACTCCTATCATATTTCTTTAAATTTATATTCAAAGATAAACAAGAAAGTGTTGACAAAGACATGCTTATTGGATGTAGCAGGGAATTCGTGGGGAAGCAAAGATAATGAAGGAGACGTCCTGAAATTTCATGTGTGAAGGAGACTTGCCACAGATTGTGGTGCATGACAAACTCGAGTTCTGGGATATTTGTGATGCACCACAAACTGTGGCCAGTCTCCTTCACACATGAAATTATGAACTTCTCCTTCATTATCTTTGCTTCCCACAAATTCCTAGATGCACACCATTTAAGCATGTCTTTGTGATCATGGAAAGTGGAAACAAGATAGAAATTATGAAAGTCCAGAAGGGCAAGAAGGACATGACTATGGAGAATATAAAGAGACTTTGTGTGAATTTATTTGAATAAAGAATAACTTGTAAATGAAATACATTTTCTTTCATTTTTTTTCAAGGATGCTAGTGAAAACGAAATTTGGATTTTGTGAATATACATTAATTTGTGTGAATTATGTGTTCTCTGTCTTTTAAATTTTTCTTCTATTCGCATTATCAAATATGATTGTCTATTTTATTTTAGGTAAAAACTCGTAACACTATACTGAAATTTTTACAAATGAACTAATTAACTATAGAATCCAGGGACAAAAACTTCAGCTTAGAGAGTACTGAACTTTTTACAAATACTAATTTACTTCAGCATCTTGTGCTGAAGTTTTTCATAAAGCTCATGAAAACTAAACTATCGAATCCAGGGATAAAAATTTCAGCACACTGGTAGCTGAAGTAGTTAAAAATGAACTAATTTACTTCAACATCTTGTGCTGAAGTTTTTCGTAAAGCTCATGACGACTAAACTATCGAATCCAGGGATAAAAATTTCAGCACACTGGTAGCTGAAGTATTTAAAAATGAACTAATTTACTTCAGCATCTTGTGCTGAAGTTTTTCATAAAGCTCATGACGACTAAACTATAGAATACAGTTCAGGTAGGGTGTTGGAGTTTACAAATGAACTAATTTACTTCAGCATCTTGTGCTGAAGTTTTTCATAAAGCTCATGACGACTAAACTATAGAATACAGTTCAGGTAGGGTGTTGGAGTTTACAAATGAACTAATTTACTTCAGCATCTTGTGCTGAAGTTTTTCATAAAGCTCATGACGACTAAACTATAGAATACAGTGATAAAAACTTCAGCACGTAAGGTGTTGACGTGTTTACAAATGAACTAACTTAGTTTAGCATCTTGTGCTGAAGTTTTTCATAAAGCTCATGATGACTAAACTATAGAATCCAGTGATAAAAACTTCAGCACATTAGGTGCTGAAGTATTTACAAATGAACTAATTTACTTCAGCATAAGTTGCTGAAGTTTTTCATAAAGCTCATGATGACAAAACTTCAGCATTTATTTTTAAATTGATACTTATCTTTTTCACATTTACTAGCTACTTTTTCTCTTTTGTCACCTATTTATCTTACATTTACATTTATTTTCTGAAAATTTATGAGGCTGAAGTTATTTTATTACTATACAAAAACTGTGGACAGGCTGAAGTAACATTTACCACTGACTTGTTTTACCACCTACTTATCTTTCACATTGAATTTCTCTGAACGTAAAACAGTAAAATGGACCTGAAAAGTTACTTTTACATTTATAGATAATAAATTGATTAGGTGCACTCTTTGGCTATATTAATAATATCTTCACTTGAAAATTTTGTAGTTATCCATAGACTTCTATCATATTTCTTTAAATTTATATTCATCCTTAGTCTTTTATCTTTTTTTGAAGAAAGAAAGTCTAGTGCAAGCGGAATTATGAAGCTTTCAATGGAAGAAATTATGCAGAAGTGGGATAGTTTGAAGTTTGATTGGAACAGTAATGTACCAATGTATAATCTTATGCATAAGTGGGATCAAATAAAGGTTGATTGCGAAAGAATCAGACCAAAGTTTATTGTGGATGAGTCATTCCAGCACATGCTTAACCTTGAACGTAGTACTGAAGGTTATGAAAGCTCATTTGAGAAGGTTGTTCAGCAGAAGAAAAGAATGTGTCGTGTCTCCTATTTTCTAGTCATGGAGATATTCATTCCCCTGGGGGATCTTCGAACCTTAGATGACTCTCCATCAGTAACACTTATTCCTCTTCATTCCCCTATGTGTCATGTCTATAATTTTCTAGTCATGGAGACGTTCATTCCCCTGGGAGATCTTCGAACCTTAGATGACTCTCCATCAGTAGTACCTATTCATCTTCATTCCCCTATGTTTCATGTCTATAATTTTCTAGCCATGGAGACGTTCATTCCCCTGGGAGATCTTAGAACCTTAGATGACTCTCCATCAGTAGCACATAATCCTCTTCATTCCCCTTATCCGCCTACCATATAGCCTTCTATAAACTGGGTTTGTTGTTGTTGTTGTTGTTGATGATGATGATTGTAATTTGTAGTGAAAATAAAATGAATTGTGTGAATAATGTGATCTCTGTCTTTTAAATTTTTCTTCTATTTGCATTATCAAATACGTTTGACTATTTTGTCTTAGGTTAACAATATGCTGAAATTTTTTAAAATGAACTAATTGACTATAGAATCTTGGGACTAAAAGTGCAGCATAGGAAGTACTGAACTTTTTACGAATTAACTTATTAAACTATCGAATCCAGGGATATCAACTTCAACACACTGGTTGCTGAAGTATTTAAAAATGAACTAATTTACTTCAGCATCTTCTGCTGAAATTTTTCATAAAGCTCATGACGACTAAACTATAGAATACAGTAATAAAAACTTCAGCACGTAAGGTGCTGCCGTGTTTACAAATGGACTAACTTAGTTCAGCATCTTGTGCTGAAGTTTTTTCATAAAGCTCATGACGACTAAACTATAAAATCCAGTGATAAGAACTTCAACACATTAGGTGCTGAAGTGTTTACAAATGAACTAATTTACTTCAGCATAAGATGCTGAAGTTTTTCATAAAGTTCATGACGACAAGACTTCAGCATATTTTTTTAAATTGATACTTATATTTTTCGCATTTACTAGCCACTTTTTGTCTTTTATCATCTACTTATCTTACATTTACATTTATTGTCTGAAAATTTATGAGGCTGAAGTTATTTTATTACTGTACAAAAATTGTGGACAGGCTGGAGTAAAATTTACCACTTACTTGTTTTACCGCCTACTTATCTTTCACATTGAATTTCTCGGAACGTAAAATTTCACTTGAAAATTTTATAGTTATCCATAGACTTCTATCATATTTCTTTAAATTTATATTAATCCTTAGTCTTTTATCTTTTTTTGAAGAAAGAATATCTGGTGCAAGCGGAAGTAGGAAGCTTTTAATGGAAGAAATTATGCAGAAGTGGGATAGTTTGAAGTCTGATTGGAACAATAACGTACCAATGTGTAACCTTATGCAAAAGCGGGATCAAATAAAGGCCGATTGGGAAAGAATCTGACCAAAGTTTATTGTCGATGAATCATTCCAGCACAGGATTAACCTTGAACGTAGTTGTCAAGGTTATCCAAGCTCATTTGACAAGGTTGTCCACCAGTTTGATTGTTTTAAGTTTCCCATCTGGGACGACTATGCCAAGATGCAAAACGGCCCGAAGAGTCTTCCTTCTTTTATGGACAGAGTAATAGTTGAACAAAGTGAGTTGGGTCCTGAGTTCAACAAGTTGAAGACTGATCTCATTGGACTTCGTGGTCTTTTGCCCGAGTATCCTATAGTTATCTCCGATTCTGATGATTACGAGATATTTCGAGAAATTGATGAGTACTGTTCTGATAGTGGCGATGATGCTTAGTTTTTGTAATCATCCTTTTTTATGTGTTTTATATTGTGATTTTTTGTTAATATTTTTTATGATTCTGCTTTTTGCTTTGTCAATGTGGATGATGGCCTTATTTTTCTTAATGTTTTGTGTTGTTTATATAAATAAAACTTGAACATTTTATGCTTAAGTTTTGTATGTGTGTGTTAAGGATATGCATTTCACATACAGTTTTTTCTTGCTGAAGTCATTGCATACTTTTTTAAAATGCAACGAAAGTTGTAAGCCTGCACAAAAAAAAAGAGTGATTTGTACTTCAGCAATATATAAAAGAGTGCAAGAGTTTTTTTTATTTGTACGAAAACAATCACATTTGAAATATATCATACAAAAATGAAAGTCTAAATTCTGACCAAGAATTATTGAACGTTGGAGTATTTTTCAGCGTGTTTCTTCGAATATGGATGAGGTGCTGGAGAAGATAAGCAAGTTGTTCTATTATGCCCAATTTGTTTACATCGACTGTATTTGGTAGACTTCCATGGTACTGATTCAGTCGCTGGCATATGCCTCCTCTTTTGTCTTCTTCCTTGTAAAATCTCCATATCAGGAGGTTTTGTGATCTCAGATTCTACATTTGGTAGAATACCCATGATTTTTGATCTCCCACAGTATTCACATGTCCTTCATATGTTTTGAACCATGTTTCCTTTGAATACCAATTTGAGCAGTAATCAGATTTTTGCAAATATCTCTTATTAATAGCAGCAATTGCATGTGGACAGGACAATTCATCAAGTAGGAATTTCAAGCAGTCACAAGTTCTCTTTTTTAAGTCCACAATGAATTTGATTCCTTCACTATTTATTCTAAACAACATTGAATCAATGTTGAACACCTAAGAAGGAATAGAAAATTAAGATAAACTATATTAGAGTATTATTGATTCAAAAAGAAAAAGTATGAAATTTTTTATATGTAAGCAGTAAATCACTGCAGCAGATATAAAAAGCAGAAGTAATTATGCTAAAGTTTTTCAAAAAGATCATGACTACAAAACTATAGAATCCAGGACAAAACTTCAGCATATGGGGTGCTGAAGTTTTTACAAATGAGCGAATTAACTTTAGCATCTTCTGCTAAAGTTTTTCATAAAGCTCATAACGACAAAACTATAGAATCTAGGGACAAAACTTCAGCATGTTGGGTGCTGAAGTTTTTACAAATGAACTAATTAAATTCAGCATGTTGGGTGCTGAAGTTTTTACAAAAATCTCACAACGACAAAACTATAGAATCTAGGGACAAAACTTCAGCTAGTATAAAGATTTTTATATGTAAGCAGTAAATCACTGTACCAGATATAAAAAGCAGAAGTGATTATGCTATAGAGAAAACATGCTGAAAATAAATCCTGAAGTTAATAAATATACTCACAATCATTTTTGCAAGCCAAGTCCATTTTCTTAGTCATCTCTTCTTCTGCCCATATTGATACTTTGTAAAAAGTTTCATTTGCTTTTTTCCTCCGTTCGTAAAACCACTCTCCCAACTTTTCTTGGATGTAATCTAACATTCTTAAAATAGGCATTTCTCTCGCTTTTAGTAACACGGAATTCATTGATTCTACAATGTTTGTAGTCAGCATATCATAACGTCGTCGTGGGAACCACGATCGATCCCATCTTTCTGGAGGTTCTTCCATTATGTAATTGTATATTTTCTTGTCAACACTTTTGAGTTGGGACATTAACTTATTAAAATCTTCACGTTTGTATGACCTTGCAGCGCTTTGAAAAAGATTTATTACCATGGCTTTTGCATGTCTTTGCTTTAAATTTTTCTCAAAGTGATAGAGGCAGATACCATGGTGAGCTTCAGGATAAACTTTTCTAATCCCATTTGCAATCGACTGGTTTCTATCTGACAAGAAAACCAGTTCATGACGGACTTGAATTGCTTTTCTCATTTATCCGAATAACCAAATGTATGCATCATTGTTTTCTGATTATGCTACACCAAAAGATAGAGGAAATATTTGATTGTTTGCATCCTTTGATACAACAACAAATAGAACAACACGATATTTTGACTTTAAAAATGTTGCATCTACTGCAATAACAGATCTACAGTAGGACCAACCAACTATTGATGTTGTAGGAGCAAAGAACATGTAACAAAATCTGTATAGTGAAACACAAAAAAATAAATCATAAGGTGTGAAGTTTAACTTCAGGCTGATGGTTGGTATTTGTTTTACTTACCGATTCTGCTCATCTCTTTTTATGCTTGTGTACTTTCCTGGGTTTCTATGCACCATCGTGTGTAGGTAAAGAAAGAATCTGGTAGTTCTCTTCCGGTGTTCCCCTTATGCAAGCAATAGCTTTTTGAATATCGCGCCATGCCTTGTCATATCTAATGTCAATTCCAAATTTCTTTTTCATTTCATTATCTACAAGCTGGTGTAACCTCTATCTTTTTGTCTCGAACATGTTCTAAAATTTGTTCACTTATAAAATTTGACGTAGCATGCTTCTGATCTGATTTTCTTGCATCAACTGAGCATTCATGGTTGTTATGATATTTTATCATCCTGAAAAGTGTGGAATTTTTTATTCTGGTAGCACGCACAATCCAACCACATTGCTCCTCAATGCATTTCAGCTCATATCTCTTTGACCATGATCTAACAGTTGGGAATTCAACCTTTTGGTTTATCTCCAAGCTGTAGAAAATTTAGTCATATTTTCCTTGTTCTCAAAAATTGATCCTACTCTTACTTCCTTAGGCAATGCATCATACCTAAGTATTTTACATAGTGGAGATTCTTTTAGCTTTCTCCTCACTCTTTTTCTTGATTTCTTAGAGGCACTAGAAGTTTCAACGATTTCATCAATTGTATCTGATGTTACCGGTATTCATTCCATATTTTCTTCATCTTCGTTGTTGCTTATTATTGCAGAAGGTAACAAAAAATTTTGTTAGATTGTGTGTTGGTTGTCAATTTGCATTATTAGCTGTCCTTCTTCTTCTTGCTCATTGACAAACTGGTATGAATTTATTGGAGGAAGGGGTGATTTTTGTAGCATTCTATATTCTGAAGCAAATGTAATGCTAGAAGGTTGTTGCTCGTTGTCTACTACCACTATTGGCTGCCCTAGTTCATGTTGATAATCAGCAAATTGTTTTGAAGCTGCTATATTGTCAAGAGATTGGTTGAATGTTGCAGATTCTGAACCACCTATACCGTGAGAAATACATTGTATTTTTTCAATGATAAAATGACAATTCTTGTAGGCTGAATCAGTTGTGAGAAAATACAAGTACTGAGTTCTTCATCTAAAGTTACAAGCATACGTTTGCTTGTATTTAGTTTGATATCAAACCATATCTTTACAGAATATCTGCTTGAATCAATATTTGTAACTTCACTAATTTTTTTTCAGGAAAAAATTGAATGATACTTGTTTATTAATAAGAACAAGCTTTGTATCATGATCCAAGTATTTGAAGTCAGTAGTCCACCTCCCATTGAAATTAAGTACAACGCAAATTGAACTCATCCTAGAGAAACATTAGGATAAGAATTTAATTATGAAAAAAAGCTGAAGTTTGAGCAAATGTACTAGAGAACAAAGCTCATGAAAAATCTGATTAAGGTAGGACAAAAGTTAAGCACAAACTATATTTAACTTGAGCATGCAGGAAAAAATTACATATCACAGGAGAAAAACTTCAGCACATTTAGTGTTGAAGTATTAGCAAATAAACTAAAAAAGCTTCAGCATATTGTGCTGAAATTTTTGGAAAAGGTCATGACAAAACTATTGTATCCAGGAGAAAACTTCAGCATCTGAAGAGCTGAAGTATTAGCAAATGAACTAAAAAATTTCAGCACAAGATGCTTAAGTTTTTCTTTGAATGTTTTTCTGCGTTTTTTTTAATATTATTTTTCTATACAGTCAAAAAATACCTTAATTAAAGAAAAACTTCAGCATTTATGCTGAAGTGTTTGGAAAATGAACTTAACAACGTCCGCATATATGCTGAAGTTTTTGAAAAAACTCATCAAAAAATTATAGAACGCAATACATAACTTAAGCATATTATTAGTGCTGAAGTTTAGAAAAAAAAAAATTCAGCTTGTTTAGCAAATAAACCAAAAAATTCACCTTGTCTAGCAAATAAACTAAAGACTTTACCGAAAACTTATTAAAAAAACTTAATTAGAGGAAAACTTCAGCAGTTATGCCGAAGTGCTTAGAAAATGAACTAAACAACTTCAGCATATATGCTGAAGTCTTTGGAAAAACTCATCAAAAAAACTATAGAAGGCAGGACACAACTTAAGCATATTATTAGTGGTGAAGTTTAGCAAATAAAAGCACATTCTACAAAAACTTATTAGAATTAAGCATATTATAGAAAAATAAACCTTAATTAAAGGAAAACTTCAGCATGTTATGCAGTACAAAACTTCGTCATTGAAAATTTCAGGTATCACGAAGATCAATCAGATTCGAAAACTGAATTGCAATACTTACAATTTGAATTTTTGAATTTGAGTCTGGTTCAAATTTCTGGTTTGGGAGAGGAGATCTGAGAAGAGACAGAATGATGGAGGAGGATCGATGAAGTGTTTTGTGCGTGATGCAAATCACAAAGTGTTTTAATATATTTTGTCAGGGGTAGAATGGTTATATTAGTACGGATTTTTTGTCAGCTAGCTACCAAATCAATAATTTATAAAAATAGGGTATAGGTTAAAAGGTGGATGCTATATAGGGTATGACTGCAAATCGCCCGTAGAACCAGCAAGAAGCCCAAGCCCAAAGCATGTGCTCGGATCCTCAACTTTCCACCAAGTTGATACATTTTTTAGGCCTGCAAATTCACTCACCAAATCTGAGGGTTAAGTACATTATACCTTTGAAGAATTAACCAAATAATCGATCATCTTACTGTTTAAATTAAAAATAGCTAGTGAAGATATAATATATACATATTTTATGTATTACATGTGTATAATAATAAATAATTAATATATAATCTATGTATATGACTAGAAAAAATAAACAATTAATATGACCGACTTTAAAGTGAATGTATTATCCTTTTCCTTTTTGGGTCTTATCTTATGGGTAGGGGTGTGCATTCGATTTATCAATTCGATTTTGACCCTTATCGATAATTACTTATCGATTATCGATTTGTACATATGCTTATCATTATCGTTTCAATAAGGTTTCGATTTATCGATTTTTGAAGCTTATCGATTCGGTTATTCGATTACACCAATAAGAAAATTTCCATCACCATCTTTGTCAAAAGTGTGAAATGCACTCTTCAAATCCATAGTTTTGACACCACCTTCCTTCTTCTGCACTTCCACAAACTCCTTGAAATCGATAAATCCATCACCATTTGCATCTGCAACGTCAAAAATCTTTTGTACTTCCCTTGTAAGGAGGTTTTTCTTCCCCATGGATCTGAGAATAGCCTTTGAGAGGTTGTATTTGATATCAAGAAAGCTCAAGTTCGACATTGAAGAGGTTATATTGTATTTGGGAGAATATATCTAAGAATTAAAACTGTAATAAACTTGGAGAATAACATTGTAGTACAAGACATTAAATAGTAGAATGATTATGAATAAAGAAACAGATATTCTTATCGGTTTATCGATAAACCGATAGGACAAAATCGAAATCAAAATCGATAACTTGATAAAGAAAATTTTGAAATTGAAATCGAAATCGAAATCAATAAACCGATAAACCGATATTGATAAAGCGATAACAAATAATCGATTCGATTTATCGATAAATCGATTCGAATGCACACCCCTACTTATGGGACTTGCTCATCAGTCCATTTCTCTCTAAATTAATCAAGTCTAGCATGTACCGCATGTTATATTAGTAGCTATAACACGACAATTATGGATGCCAACCGTTTTATCTGAATTTCCCTCCAGCCTTTTTAATGCTAAGTTGTTTTTATTAAGAATGATTACTTCTACTATATAATTTTTGTTGATATATAAGTCTGAAAAATTCACTAAACTTTGTTTAACTATTTGAAGAAAGATTAAGAATCGAGTGCAAAGAGAATAATAGCTATGCCTCAATTTCACCACTTTATATCGAATATATGAATATAAATTTATGGACACATTTTGGCTAAAAAAAATCGAAAATATGTTTGTTCATGTAATTAGATCAGTTTTTATTGAAAAAATATTTCAAATTCACAAAAACGTGAAATTTTTTCATCAACTCACAAAACTTCTAATTTTTTTCAACTAAAATCATGTCGAAATTTTAACTTCTAAAATTATTTTCAATACAACTTTAAAAACTTTTTTTTTCAAATTTCAAGCAAATTTGTGTCCAAACGCTAGTATAGAACGAAGTTTCTGATGCTTAGATAAGAGTCGGGTCGGATGTAGTATGCAAATGACGGGTTCAATTGAATCCATAACTTTTTTATATATAAAAATTCGTTAAAATTGAAAAAATAATAGATATGAACCTATAATTTTAAATATATAATGAGTCAATGCTAAATCTAAAAAGTGCGTAGAGTTTAAATGTTGGATAAGAGAGAATAGGTGAAAATAAAAGGTTTTATTAAAAAAGGAAAAGGTAATTAACCATGGCAAAAAGAAGAAAAAGAGAGTATGTAGTAAGTGTAACCAGTAGAAGCGGAGACGAAATTACAAATTATTTACAAAGATGGGTCAAAGTAGAGACGTGTTAGCGAAGAGAGGGAGTTGCCTTTCTGACTTGGGCGCATGACATTAGAATTTTCTTTGGTAAAACAAAAATAAGCTCCTTTTTTTCCTCTCTAAACTAATTTATTTTATTTCAATTCTAATAAATCTAAATTCTTCTCCGGCATACTGCAGCCCGTCAAAATTATACTCCACACAGAGAGAGAACGAGAAGAGAGAGTGTGTGTGTGTGTGTTTGTTTGAGCGCGCGCGTGTTTGGTTGAGAGAGAGAGAGAGATCATTGAATTGAAAGAAAACAGTAAATCTGATTTAGAGATGAAGTCGTCTTTGGGGAAGCTGAAGAAATTTGCACTCCACAATAAGGAGAAGAAGGATCCTCAGATTTTGTTGCATTTGGATGGCCTCTCTCAGGCTTCTCAGGTTTCTTCTTCTTTTCCGCTTTCTTTCCCACTCTCCCTTCCACCATTCCCCAATTAGGGTTTCCGATTCCTCTTTCTTTGCTTTTCTTTGCTTTTACCCGACCCGTATCCATTTTCTCACTTGCTTTCAATTGAAGTTCCACTTTCTTTCATAATTCTCCTTCTGTTACTTGTGGTAGTGCTGCTCCGAATTCATCTCCGTTCAAGTTACGAAATCAGTCAATTATTTCAACTCCTCTTACAGCACCTTTTCATCTCTCTCTCATTTTTCCTGTTTCATTGGTACTCTAATTTAAGGTTTTCTTATTTTCCTCTTTTTTTGCAGGATATGAAAGACATGAGAGATTCCTATGACAGCTTACTATCTGCGGCAGCAGCTGCAGCTAATAGTGCATTTGGTACACACTTTGTCTGCTATTTTTTTCATCTTTACTGTTAGTAGCATCGCTTTTCAAACGGGTTGTATGGAAGCATCTAAAGTATCCCAATTTAGCTCATCAAAGACCATCAATTTTGTCTTTTCCTTTTGCAGAGTTTTCAGAATCCTTGATGGAAATGGGCACCTGCCTAATGGAGAAAATTGCACTGAATGGTGATGGAGAAAATGGTCAGTGAATCAATGTTTAGGTCTCCTTATATAATTCTATAGTTCTTTTCTTTGTTGGGTTATGCTTGAACAATTAGGCTGGGATCGTTTCTACTGCTCAAATAAAGTTATCAGCTAAACCTGTGCTTCAGTGCAAAGTGCACTTGAGCATTAACATCCTTGCTTGATGTATACTTAGATGTTAGGTGAATATAGAAGTTGAAATAAAAGATTGGACCCCACTTTTTGTGCTACCAGTTCTTGTTAATTCCTTTGAACTTTTTAGTAAGAAAAGAAGAATTGGATTTGCCCTTTTTAGCGGCTGAGTGAATGTTACACCTTTCGCATTTTTATACCTTTACCATGCAGGAGCTCTACCTGGTTTCATTGGTTTGGAGTTTTTTATTTGGTATCTAAGATTTTCAATTTGATCACGATCTCCCCTCCAGGTCAAATGATAAGGCATTATAAAAAGTGTTAATTTCCCACTGATTGCTGTGTCTTCCCAGGCCCACCCACAGTGCAGCTAAAGGAAAATGGAGTAGAATAAAGTCGTACCAAATGGAAAGAGGAGTTACACATTCTTGTTTTAGTATTTTGACTATTTTCCACGCTGCTTTAGTAAATTTATGATATCTGTTCCATTATTCTCTTCTCGAAAATCTGATTGCACATGTATAACATTTGTTTTCTATCCATTTCCGTTCCCTTTTTGTTTGCTGAGTTTTTCAGTTCCTCTTTCTCTGTGGCAGAAGTTCTCTGAGATGTTCCTTTCGCTGCTATATGCATGTAATCTACCGTTAAAAAATGAACTTGCCCATAATTCCTCATTCTGTTGTGTGATTATTTCCTTTGTCAAATACTATCTATATGCAGGCAAAGCACTGTCAATGTTAGGAGGAGTACAATTAGAACTTCAGAAACTCGTCGACTGCTATGTCAGTTCCATTCTTTATCTCGCTAATAATTCTTCTACCAAATTATATTGAATGTGTTATGACTTTTGCTTTTTGTATTGCAGCGTTCGCATATCATCCTAACTATCACAAATCCATCTGAATCTCTTCTTAGTGAACTTCGGAAAGTGGAGGTTTGTTCTTTTGTGATTCTGTTATTCACCTCTACATCTTCCTGTTAGTGGTACAAATTCTGGGAAGAATCAAAATTCCAGATTCAATATGGGACGATTTAATATTTTTTCATTCATTCCCATCCTAATCAAAAAAGACTTTTTTTCAAAAATTTTGATTGTTTTCTGTATTTGATGAGTTGTAAGATAAAAAGGCACTTTTCTCAATTTTATCAATTATTTGATAATTATTTATAACTTTCCCCTTTCTCTTTATTGATTGTTAACTGTATCAGTCTTGATATTTATGCGCTTTATTTTCTTATCCACATTTTTGATAATAAGAAGGCTAAATGAGCTGTACCTTTTCAATAGTAAAGGATTTTCATTTCCTTCCCTTCTCTTCCTCAATAACCTCACTTGTACCAATCATGTGCTGCAACCAATTAACTAACCAAGAGTTGTTGGATCTGAGCAATTTTGTCATACTAATTCAGCCTAACATGTTCCTGAAAGAAATGAGATGTAGTGAGGTTGACGGTTGCCATATTGTTTCAGCAACTCTGATGTCAAAGTACCAAGAAAATGGAGAGAATCAAAATGAATTTGTTCCGCATGCTACCTGAAAATTCTTTTAATCTTGTTTTCTTTTCTTTTGAGCCATTGCTTCTATGGTACTTTTGATGCAGGTTGGTTTTTGTTGATCTTCATTGCCAGTTTCATCTGATTCCAACAATTTGGAAACTATTAATTCTTTGGTCCTGACTGATAGTTGTTTCTTTCTAATTGGTTGGAACTTTTGAAAGTAATATCGTTTGATGATGTTTCATTTCCTTTTCTTTGTTGTTATTGCCAAAAGAGCTAAATTGGGATAGAATAAGGAAATGTCCACGGTTATGGTCATTCGAATCTAGTAACAAGATGTGAGACAAATTTGATGATCTCTTAATGCCTTTAACCTAGGTATAACATGAGCTAATATTACAGTTACTTGATAATCTTCACTTCTTCAGTGTATCTCTTTTGCCGCCTTAGTTGTAGATGTCTTGCATTAGGTGCTGTGGTAAAGTTTTAATAGGGTGCGCTTGGAGTTGCTTGTATAGATGCACCACAATTGTGGCTTCTTTGCTCTCTGATAGATTTTAAATTATCGACAATATCGTTACACCAGCAATACCTATAAATATGAGGGATTGATTGGTTGGGATTAATTCAATTAATTTGCTGATTTCTTTTTCTCATTAATTTGGTTTATTTAATCAGAGTAGTTTTTGCTAATTCTATTAAACATCAACTTTTACAGCTAATAACTAAAACTACTTCTGTGGCTGGTTAATTAAATCAATCTGATAACCAGTCAATCAGATGACCAAAAACAATTTGGTCGATCAAACGAAACAGATCCTATTAATTTGCATCAACCGCCAAAAGTCGGTTATTCAGGAGGTTGCATATAGAACACTTCTATGTAAGAATTTTTGCATGTTTCCTCATTACTCAGTGGGTAGTATCCTTTTCCTTAATGCAGGAAATGAAACTGCAGTGTGATGAGAAAAGGTATCCCTCTTCATATGTCTTTTGGCATGGTACAGATATCTATTTTTCTTTGAAAAGTTATGTCTTGCTAACATCAGGCATGATCTACAGGGAAGTGTACGAGTATATGGCAAAAAGGGGAAAGGGTGGAAAAGGGGAGAACTTTACTTCTCAGCAGTTACAGGCGGCTCGGGAAGACTATGAGGAAATGGCAAGACTTTGCATTTTCCGTGTACAATCTCTGAAGCAAGGGCAATGTCGCAGCCTTTTGACCCAAGCAGTTCGTCACCATGGAGCACAGGTGTCTTTTTGCATTTTTTTAAGCTCCATTTGTCCCATTATAGGTTATCCATCTTTGTCTTGGATCGGGTAATGACTTGTTTGCCTAATTTCTCTTTTTCTGGAGCAGTTGAATTTCTTCCACAAAGGACTGAAATCTCTTGAAGCTGTTGAACCACAAATAAGGGTGGTTGCTGAAAAGCAACACATTGACTACCAACTTGTTGAATTGGATGATAGTGAGGATGGAGGGAAGAGCTATGAGGCTAATGATGGTGGTGAATTGAGTTTTGATTATAGACAAAATAAGCAGGAACTAAATGATCCTTTCCCATTGAGGGATTCAATGGAGGTAAATTACCATATTGTTGTGATGCCTCTATTTTCCTCTGTGGAAGATTATGAACTGCCTTCGTTCGGGTTTATCCTGGAGATCTTGACTGTTGCAGCTTTTGGCAGCGTGTCAATTTTTAAATCCTGTTGCCTGCCCTTTGCTTGTAATTAACACAATTAAACTGGCTGACGTAAATATTTTCTAGTTCACGATGCTATACCCATTTTTGTATCGTATTGTGTAAAGAGATCAGGTGCTTGCTTTAAGCAGAAAAAAATGTCTTTTGGTTTTCCTAATCTTCTCTATGCATTCCTACACAAACTGAGTCTTATCCGACTATTACTAAGGCTAGCTAAGCCTTTTTATTACTGCCTCTGTACTTCAATGGCATTTCATCCTTTGACTAATTTCTTGTACTCATCCAATGCACATCTGAATTCATCCGCCTGTTAATTTGTGCGTACAAAAAGGGAGAGCCGAGAATGGTGGTTATTATCTTTCTTGGTAGCGATATAGGCATTATTGAATTTTGGTTTGAGATGAACTTGTTTAATTTGCCAAATGTTGGATTTTGGTCTAATATGCCTGACTTTGGCAGTTTGATCCAGCGGATGCTCCAAGTGCCCTACTAACCTCTGGGATGGAGGAAGGGGAGGTAACATTCTGTCCTTGTTAATGTTACTGGTACTCAGTATACATATATTCAGCTATATAATTGTCCTATGTGGGTTCTGTAATTTCTTTCGAAAGAGGTCTATTACTGTTTTGAGCTACTTCACACATTGCCTTAGATTTTCGCTTAGATTATCTACTTGTGCGACTTAGCTTATTTAATTTGGAAGACTCATCTTGCAGTTGGATTTTGGCAAACACCAAGAGCAGACTTTTAGTAGACAACCTCGTCCAGGCAGTCATTCTGCTCCAATATTTGCGGAGAAATTGGATATTTCTGATAGAATCAAACAAGCACAGACATCTGTTCGCAAATTTCACACTTACGTTTTACCAACTCCAGCTGATGCGAAAAGTTTGAGTACAAGGACAAGTGTTTCCCTTCACTCTAGTGCTACAAATCCTAGTGGAGGAACCAACAATCCCTGGCATTCTTCCCCGCTTAATATGGATAATTATTCTAAATTTGCAGAAGGAAACTTGTCAGCAGACATTCTTGCAAAAGCCCAACCCACTGTTAATAATCTCTCCGCCCCACTACCCCCGCCTCTTGCTGAGGGAACTTCTTTCCCGCAATATGATGTACAAAATGGACTTGATGCTAGAAAAATAAGACGACTTGCTTTCTCAGGTCCATTAGCAAGTAAACCTTCATCGAGCAAGCCTTTGTTATCTGCCAGTGGACCTATTGGCTTGGCTGCTGAACGGCCTCTTCTAGAACCTGGATTGGCCTCTGGAGTACCAATAACTCAGCCACCATCAACTCTAGATGTATCCTACAGTGCTTCACCTCCCCTTGTTTCTTCACCAAAAATTAGTGAGCTTCATGAGCTCCCGCGGCCTCCTGGCTTATTGGCCTCCAAGCCATCAAGTTCAACTGCAGTTGGGCACTCTGCACCCCTAGTCAACAGAAATCGAGAAATGTCTCCAACAAATCAGAGTCCTGTGCTGGCATCAAATACGGGTTCTCCACTACCACTTCCTCCACTAACCATTCCTCGAAGTTTTTCTATACCGTCCAACAATCAGAGAGCAATGGCGCTACATGTAGCCCAGCTACTAGAGTCTCCTCAAAGAAAGGGCAAGGGTGACGTAATGTGCTCTCCTCCATTAACACCTATATCTCTTTCAAACGCTTCAAATTCTGGGCAAATCAGAGGTAAAATATCTTGATTATACTAACTTGGCGGCTATATTGTTTCCAGATGGATTATTTCTTTATCCGAGCAAATGATAAATTCTACAGTGAACCCCTTATCTGTGAACCTGATTATGAAGATCTGCCTCTAAGTCACCTTTGGAATGGAAAAAGAAAGGGTTACAAGTAAAAAGGAAAAAACTTGTTTTTGATCTTGTCTAATCTTCCACCCTCCACCTGGTCAATTATTCACTAAAAGACTATGTCAGCCAGGTTCTTTGGGGGGGATAAATGGTTGATAAGTAGTTAAGTATTTCTATAGTTAAAAGAGGCTCTGGATATATCATAGAGGCAGATAAGGAGAATGCATTGTTTTTACGTGTTGATTGCTCAATTTATTCCTTCCCCCCCCCTTGAGTTTTGACATCTAAATTTCGGTGGATGCAGGTAGGAGCTGATTTACGTAAGCCTTTGCAGAAAGTGACATTTTTTTTCTTCTTTTGGGTTCGGGATGTAGAGTTTTTTTTTCCACAAGCTGGTGTTGCGGGAGTGGGATTTGTACATATGTTATTAATGTAAGTTTTTATTTTTTGTCCATTTGACGTTCTCCATTTATCTTACACGAATGTAATGGAAGCACCCTGCCTCAGATTTGATCTCGTGGTGTTTGATACCGGAGTGTATTCTTTACACTGCCTTCTCCACTCTTTCTAGCGTTTGGAGAAAGCCTTGAAAAGAAAAATCAAATCAAGAATAAATCTCAGTTATGTTCTTAATATAGCAAGTAGACTAGTGGGGACGCACAAACTGGTTCTAACACCATTGTCATGAAAGGAAAATTAGTAGTATAATGTTTAACTGGTAAATTTGAGCACAAGGCAGTTTAATTCCTCAAACTCGGGAAAATTCTGTGTTTCTAAGTTATTTCCCACATCATAGCGGCCAAAACATCTATGCGGGAATAAGTGAAGCCCGAAATTTGTTGTGTACTTTGCCCCTGAGCTTACAAATTTTATTTCCGACAGTACGTAATATGAAATGCAACATAGGGATAAATTGAAAGCAAAAACGAGTAGTGTTTTCCTCTCCAGTAATTACTAATTAGACGTTCAACAAAGTGGAAAAAAAAAATCACAAAACTTCATTTACGAATTACCAGGTGCTCTTTTGATGGTAAAAGATGGTAGTAGTAAGCTACGAATTCTCATTTCTCAATATTTAAACTTCAGTAAGTTGCATGATTAATATAATCTATAAAGTTTGAATAATTCAGTAAATGCCATTTGTTGAAAATTTTAAAATTTTAATGGAAAAAGGGCTAAAAATGTGCTTGAACTATTTGAAATAGCTCAAAAATACCTTTCGTTTGTTTTTGGTACCAAAAATAGTAAAATTTGCGTGTGGTAGCCATTAATAAAGGTGGTGTTTATTTTTTATCCAATAATTCTAATGCTGAGCAAAAATAGCCACTACTCTATTAAAATTATTTTGAAAAGACTGTTTTGCCCTTTGTTTACTTCTTATATGTTAAAACCCTTGTTTTATTCATTAAGAGGGAAAATTGCGAGGCAAATTTTTCAGAGGTTGCATGCAAATAAGTTGCAGTTGATCTTTTCCTTCGTCATCTTCTCTGCTTTGTACGATTGAACTGGTAATTTATCGAACTCGAACCAGTTGCAGTTGTTTTATTTGATTTTTTTTCTTTTTTTGCTTTTATGCATTTTTTGTGTTTGTATATTTTTAATCGAGATCAATTCTGTGTGTTGCATGAAGTATGTTTGAAATTTCAAAAATAATGATTATAAGTTGTTTTAGTGTCGAATAAGGATCAGATTTTGTGATAATGTTATTCAGTAGTTTTTTTGTTTGTGGTTCAATCAATATATTTGATTATGTAAGGATATTTCATAAAATAGTCGTTTGAATTCATAAGCTAACTGTGTTTATGAATTTTTAGTTAAATGTGTTCATAAAAGTTAAGGACGGAGTGTTTTTTACTTTTGAACTTGGATCTCAAAGTTAAGGACTGAAAACTATAGTTAAGGACCTATTGTCCTTAACTTTTTAACTTGAAACTTT
>ML358994.1:0-33773 GCA_005239505.1 Nicotiana paniculata | reverse complement strand
TTGGCCTAAGATGGAAGAAGAAGCCGAAAACTTCGTATCCAAATGTGACAGGTGCCAAAGGTTTGCCAATAACATGCATCGACCAGCGGAATTATTGCATACAATAATATCCCCATGACCTTTCATGAAATGGGGTATGGACATAGTGGGACCTCTTCCCACAACTAAAGGACAGGTACGGTTTTTACTAGTGCTAACCGACTATTTTACAAAATGGGTAGAGCAGAAGCGTTCAAACAAGTGCGAGAAAACGAAGTTAAAAGCTTCCTATGGCAAAACATAATATGCCGCTTTGGAATACCAAAGGAAATCATGTGCGATAATGGCCCACAATTCATAGGCTCGCAAATCACAGAATTCTTCTAAAGTTGGCAAATCAAGCGGATCACTTCAACGCCGTACCACCCCGTAGCTAATGTTCAAGCTGAGTCAACGAATAAGGTCATCATCAACAATCTAAATAAGCGGCTGGATAAAGCCAAAGGAAACTGGCCTGATGAGTTACCAGTGGTACTATGGGCATACAGAACAACTTCAAAAACAACCACGGGAGAAACTCCGTTCGCACTTGTTTATGGCTCAGAAGCCTTAATACCTATGGATATTGGCGAACCAATCATAAGGTTATCAACAGTCATGGAGGGAGAAAATGACGACGAATTGAGGACCAACCTAGACCTGCTCGAACCACGGAGAGAAGCAACATTGATACATATGGCATCTCAAAAACAAATCATAGAGCGTTATTACAACCGTAAATCTCGTCTCAGGTACTTCAAGATTGGGGACTTCGTCCTCAAAAAAGTCTTTCAATCAACGAAAGAAGCAGGTGCAGGAAAACTAAATCCAAACTGGGAAGGACCTTACAAAATCTGAGGTATAGCTGGGAAAGGCGCCTATGAGTTGGAAGCTATGGACAGCAGAGTTCTACCAACAAGCTGGAACGCCATCCACCTAAAGAAGTATTACTTCTAAGGAAAAGAATACCCCGTCAGGTATCAAACGTTAGATTTTATTTTGAACATTTAAAAATTTTACTAATTTTTTTAGATGATAGGCATAAAGCTAACCCATCACCAGATTATGATATTAGACCTGCAAAGACGCGAGGAAATAACACAATTTCCGATCTAGGGTTACACTTTCTGATGGATGTTTTAAAGGGTTAAACAATCATCGTCTAAAAAACTATATACCTTCGAGTCCAGAATGTTTTTCCTTTTCAGGAAAAGAACCACAAGGAAGGAATAATCAAGTCCTCGAGATTTCATTCTTCAAAGCTCAAACACTTGGGGGACTATACAGTAGTGAAGGCTAAGACGAAGCAAAGAAGACTATCAGAAAGTCAAAATCTCGAGCCTGAAAACCCATCTACGCGACGAGACAAGTGATACGAGCAGAATCGAAAGAAATCAAAATATTCATCCAAATACAAAGCCTAATGCAAAAAGCAAAAACCTTCGAACATGTTCAGGTTGAAAGGCAAAATATTAGTTACGAGAAAGAAATGTACATCTTTATACTTATTCAAAGTTGTTGTAACAAAAACAGTTAGGGGTAAAAGATCATCACCAATATACTCATTCAAAAAACTGTTATCAAATAAAAATAGTTACGAATAAGAAAATATTTCCCTCGTTCTTATTAGAAAACTGTTTCCAAAACAGTTGCGGGTAAAAACCCCAATCTTTATAAAAATTGTTACTAGTAAAAAATAGTTGTTTCCTTGTATTAATATCGAAAAACTGTTACCTATGAAAAACAGTTACGAAATACAAGAGTATATCAAATTTGTTAGACAAAAACAATTGCAACATGAGTTTTTCACGACGACCAAACACATGTAAAATGTCATGGAAGTTAAAACAAAAAACTTTCCTTGGAAACATTCTTAAACATGTGTAAAATTCCTATCACTCTATTGAATTATCATGAAGTTGAGACGTCTTCTTCATGACAATTATAAAGGGTCCTCTTCCAAAAACTATGACTACTACAAAAAGGCACACGTTTAATATGACACCGTGCCTATTACAAAAAGGTACGAGTAATCTAAAGCATTCTACATGCAAAACTCAGAGGTAAAACTAAAACCTCAAAAAATGAAGCATACAAAAGACTTAAAGAGTAAAACAAAAACTCAACAAAAGTCATATTAGCATTAATATATTAAAATGGCTAAGTTTACCCCTGATGGGACTGGGGGTAACCACCAATTGGGACAAAGAAAAAAAAAGGGATGAAACAACTAAATTTCTTCAAGAGAGGGGTTGACTTCACTGGTAGAAGGAGCGGGAGAAACTAGGGATGAAGAGGCATGAGCGGCTGGAATCTCACCATCAGGTGAAGAAAGGTTATGACCTTGTTGAGCCTTCTCCATGGCTTCCTTAGTTTTAGCTATTTCAGCACTAAGGTCGAAACCCTCTTGACTTATTTCCATCAATATGTCAAGGCGAGAATTCATGTACGCCCAACTTACATCGACAACAGCCACCTCTTCAAGATCTTCATAATCCTTTGCCCATACTTTAAGCTCAGCTCTCAATCTGTCCTTCCGCAGCTTCATGGGTGGCTCTTGACGGTACAATCGACTCCTCTAGAGTTTGAGCTTTGTCTAAAGCCTTACGAAGGTCCTCTTGAGTACGAGTGAGTGATTGCACGAGATTGCCTGAGTATTCCTCCTTCTGCCCTAACAAGTTTTTCAAGTCTCTAATCTCCTCTGAGGCACGGGACAACTGCTCAGTGAACGAAGACTCCAGAACACTCTTGTCTTATCAGCCTGACTGGAAGAAGCCTTCTCTACTGCTAGTTCTGCTACCAGCTCTACTGCCATGAGTCTCATCTGTCGCTTCAAGGTAATCCTTTCCTCTTCTAAAGCATCCATGTCAATACTTAGGCTATCATACTGTGCTTTCCATTATCAGCATCATCCTGCAACTCTTTTGTCTCCTGGTCCGTGTTTGAAATCCTCTTCATAATCTCCATGCCTATAAGGTTAATCTACAAGAAATAAACCAATCAGATATGGTATATTTCATATACGAAAATGAAAGAGGATAACTTGCATCACACCTTCAAAGAAGTATGCACGACCTCATTGGCCCATGTAAGAGCATCGTGGCTGGCTATCTTGGCTTTCTCAGATGGACCTATCAAAGGCTTGAGCCAAACTTCGGGCTCACCCATTTTCTTGAAAAGATTCCCCTCAGCTGGAAACTCTATTACCACCTGCCGCATCTCTCTGCTGGAAGACCCCACATCCCTAACGGAAGGCATTGAAGCAGGCAGAGATGAAACAACAACAGGCACGAAGGGTTGAGGAGCTGGAGAAGCCACGGGCAAAGCAGCAGGCACAGGGGATTGAAGAGTTGAGTAAGTTACGGGCAAAGCAAAAACAGAAGCCGAAATATCCAAAGGAACAGATGAGACAGCTTCTCTCAAAGAAGCAGGAAAGACAACAGCCAAAGGGACATCGTCAGGAGCAAGATCAACACCCTCATGAATAGGAGAATGTGAAACATCATCAAGGACAGGGGGCTTAACCACAAACACGAAAGGAAAGGTCAAGGGTGTAAGCTCATCATCTGAAACCACCCGCCTTCTCCGTGGCCTGTTTACTAAAGCACCTTCTTCTTCTTCTTCTTCTACATCTACGAAATGATACTCACCGATCTTCCTCTTTGAGGAAGATGAACTAACAATAATTTCTTGGGCCTGAGCCAAAGGGATAGATGAGGCAAACACCCCACGAGCAGACAACCCTATTAAAAGGGAAAAAGTTAAAAGACAAATAAAGAAGAGACTCGAGTAAGGAAAGAAGCAAGAACAAGAGCTTCACTTACCGTGGGTCTTTACATGCCAACCATACCTCCCAGCGAGGTACTTCCAAGATCTCTCTTCTAAAGGAGTAACGGACAACAATTTTTCTACCCAATCACGAATACTGGAGACATTCTCAACAGTATTCATGATTGCTGAGAGAAGAAGAAACAGACACGGTGTTAATAAAACATCTCTAGTCAAAACGAGGAAAAGTAAATAAATGTGAGCTAAAGCATACTCACGTGCGCGATTCCACTTCTCAGGGAAGGGAAGATTTTCTTCACCCACTAAACTAACAGTGGGAGCAACAACATACCGGAGGTACCAACCCCTATCCTTATCATCTCCAGGGGTTACCAACACTTTTTTGCTTCTAGTAGTCAGAGTAAAAATTCCTTCACGAAATAAGGTAGGAGAGTAGAGATGAATAAGATGGTTGAAAGTAAAAGGAACCGAGGCTAAAGAAACCAAACTCCTAAGGCATATGACAACTCGCCACACAAGCGCACCAACTTGTCGTAAGCAGATACTGAAAAACGATACAATTCAATTATGACTGGGTCAATGGGGGGTTTAAACCCTAGAGTAAAAGGGTACGTATAAACAAAAGAATATCCCATCTTGTAAGACGTAATTCTTTGATTACTATTCGGAATATTGACGGGGAAATTAGGTCTCCAAAATCACTCCCTACGAACAAGGGAAATCTGACCCTCAGTTATAAGGGTTGAATACCTTTCGACACTTTCAAGAGAAGAAGATTGGTCTATAAGAACTTGACTATCCCTAGCAAAAAATACTCAGCAGGGACAATTTCATCAACTCCAGGTTCACGAAGGCGTTCACCTCTACCTCTAGACAAAGACCGAGAAATCCTAAACCTCGGAGAAACTAGAGATCTAGTGGAAGGAGAAGGAACTATCTAAGAAGAAGAGGAGCCCCTCGAAGGAGTGGATCCTAAACTTCTAAGTCTACCACCCCTCCGACTCCTAGTCAGAGCAGAAGATGGCGCTAAATTTTCAATATCTATTACTCCCTGAGGTTAGTTTGAAGAAGACATGTTTACAAAGGCAAGAAGAAAGTTCTTTACAAAAGAAAAAGTTAGAAAAGTGTTTCGTGGAAGCAAAGAAAAGAAGAAAGATATTTATACTTGAGGACAACCGTCAAACATGATAAAAAATAAAAACAATGATGAAAAGTCATAATTGAAGATGTCACTTCGGGACTAGCACAACCGCAAAAAGCCCTAAAAGGCGCCGAGTAAATGCAGAACCAATCCGAAAAGGACACATGGTATGAGCATTAAATANCACGATTCAGTAAACCCTCGAGCTTATCAGCCACGGGAAACTCAACCTGATCAAAACAGGGGAGAGGCACGGTCATAATGAATCTAGACAAAGCTACGGGCAGATTCAAAGACCCACAATTGATTACTCGAACGTTATGTAACCGTACCCCAATTACCGTTATCCGTTGTAACACCTCATTAATGTCATAATTATTCATTAATGAGCAACCATAGCAAGAGTTGTACGTTATAGGAATCTCATATATAAGGGAGGGGAATACAACTTGTAAAGAATCTGATTCTCGAATATAATTGACTTCGCTTTTCTATATTTCTGCAATATTGCTATTCATTTTTTTCTGTTTCCTCGATTATCAGTAACCCGTGTTCATCTTAAAAATAGCTTTAGTCAATGGGTCTAGTTCTTTGGTTAAACAGGTTTTTGTAGATATCAGCTCATTGTTATCATTTTTTACAACTGTCATGCCACATTTCTTAGGGACACATTGCACTGGGCTAACACAGTTGCTT
This sequence comes from Nicotiana paniculata, assembly GCA_005239505.1. NCBI lineage: Eukaryota > Viridiplantae > Streptophyta > Magnoliopsida > Solanales > Solanaceae > Nicotiana > Nicotiana paniculata. The sequence continues at coordinate 28,129 of ML358994.1, read as the reverse complement.
TCAGAGATGGGGAAAATGATTCCTGCATCCAACCACTTTATAATTTCTTTCTTTACCACTTTCTTCATGTTTGGGTTCAGCCGCCTTTGGTGTTCCCTGGAAGGTTTGTGCCCCTCTTCCAGCAGGATTTTATGCATACAGTATGACGGGATGATCCCCTTTATGTCTGCCATGGTCCACCCAATGGCAGTCTTACACTCAGCGAGTACCTGTAAGAGTTTCTTTGCCTGCACATCTAACAAACTGGAGGAGATAATAACATGTAAAGTAGAGTTGGGTCCTAGAAACGCGTACCTGAGATGGGCTGGCAATGACTTCAATTCCAGCTTGGGTGGTTCTTCAACCGACGGCTTGGCTGGTGGAGTTTCTCTCTTTTATAAGTGTAGGGGCTCAAATTTTAGTGACCTCGGCCACACGCCTTTTCCCTCAAGAGCCAGCACCCATTCTGCCAATTCCTCCCCATTTTCCGAATCCAAATTCATCAAACATGCAGGAAGGGGGTCCTCAATAGTCAAGGACTCATCATCTTCCTCCAGTATCACATCCACAACATCAATAAGAGAACAATTGGCGAATTCACTTGGTCGCCTCATGGATTTCTGCATATTGAATGTGATTTCCTCGTTGTTCAATCTCATCTTGAGCTCCCCAGTTTCACAATCAATGAGGGCTCGCCCGGTGGCCAAGAATGGTCTTCCCAAAATTATGGGAATCTCCTCATCCACTCTGCAGTCCAGTATCACAAAATCTGCAGGGAACACAAACTTCCCTACCTGCACCAATACGTCATCAAGAATGCCTGACGATCTCTTTACCGTCATGTCTACTAGCCGCAACAACATAGAGGTCGGTCTAACTCTACCAATCCCCAACCTCTTGTAGATGGACAGGGGCATAAGATTAATGCTGGCCCCTAAATCACAAAGTGCCTTGGCAAAGGCAAAGTTACTAATGGTGCAGGGAATGGTGAAACTCCCTGGGTCAGACAACTTTTCCGCAATTGGTTGGGTCACAACGACACTGCAGGTCTGAGTAAGGGTCACTGTGGCCAAGTCTTGGAAGTCGAATTTTCGGGACATCAATTCCTTCATCATTTTGGCATAACCAGGCATCTCCTTCAAAGCATCAATCAAAGGAATATTACTTGTATTTGTTTCAACATATCCAAGAACTTTTTATACTGCTCATCTTTCTGGCACTCGGCCAGCCTCTGCGGGAATGGTGCTGGAGGTCTCTTCTTCCCAATGATTTGGGAATTTTCTTTGTCAGACACTACCTCTATCACCGGTTCTTGGGCTGTCTCAACCTCAACTTGCATGCTGGGTTCTTCCTGGGTAGGCTGCATTGTCACCTCAGTCACTTTTGTTGAATCATCAAATTCAATGGGCACTGGTACCAGTGTCTCAGCCTGTCTGCTTTCCCGAGCACTTTCCTGCTCCAAGTCTAAGTCCCTGCCATTTTGTAGACTCACCACCATCAACTGCTTTGGACCCTGATCTTTAGGATTCACCTGAGTGTCAGCAGGCAATGTCCCAAGAGGACGATTATTCAAAGACATCGAGATCTGGCCCATTTGCACTTCAATATTTTTTATAGCTGACTCATGTGCATATACTCTCTCTTATTTTTTCAGTTGACCCAATAACCTGCTGCATCATTGCTTCAAGTCTGGAAAACCCATCTTCCTGTCTCCCACCATTTTGTTGTTGAGGGGGTGATAAGCCTGTTGCTATTTCTGATTCTGATTATTGTACCCCTGTGGCCTTTGGTAAGGTGTCACATTACCCTGAGGTCGTATGGCTCCCATGTTTCCACTGTTGTGCTGCTGCTGAACTGGCCTGTATGGTTGATTTTGTTGCCCCCAATTCTATCCACCCTGTCGATGACCCCCATAATTAGACACATAGTTCATATTTTCAGGGTAGTGATGATGATCACATTCAGCATTCCACTGATTACCAAGTGGGTGACTAATGCAAGCTGTGCATAAGCCCCCATTGGTTGTATCCACAATATGTACCTGCTGCTTTTTCCCTGACTCCTCCACCTTTTTGGTTAGTATGCTCATCTGTGTTATCAAGGTGGTCATATTTTCAGCAAGATTGTTGGATGGATCGAAGGGAACTGAGTGAACTACCAGAGTAATGGGCGCATTCCTGGTTGTCTACCCTGAATTCTACGCCATTTTATCAAGCAGGATCTGGCTTTCTCTCCATGTTTTTCTCAAGAATGCTCCACCAGCTGAAGCATCTACATTTGACTTTACAATATCCGCCATCCCCATATAGAAACACTGCCCCAACATCTGCTCTGGAATACCATGGTGCGGATAGATAACCAACATTCCTTTAAATCGTTCCCATGTTTACTGCAATGTTTCAGTTGGCTTCTGTTTGAAGCTCAAGATTTCATCTTTGTTGAGCTGTCTTGTTGGGTGGATGGAATTTGTTCACGAACTGCTTAACTAACTCCTCCCATGTGGTAATGGAATTAATGAGGAGCGAGTTTAGCCAAGTCTGGGCTATTTCCTGTCACTGAGAATGTAAACAACAACTGTTTTATTACTTCCTGAGTGACGTTTGGCTGCCTCTGAGTTTTGCAAATCGACAGGAAATTCTACAAATGTTGTTGGGGATCCTCAATGTATGACCCCGAAAATAGTCCCTTGTTTTGCAACAAGTGCAACATATTGTTTGTAATCTGAAAGGACTCAGCCTGTATCTAAGGGACTACTATTGCAGTGGCCAAATTCTCTGTCGTGGGTTGTGCCCAGTCATATAAAGGAGCCTCTAGCACACGAGGTGCCACTATCTGCGCAACTGGTTCTACCACGTCATCCCCATTGTTGTTCCTGTTGTTTAGATCTTCCATGTCGGGTTCAAGTTGTTCAATTGATGGTTGTTGTTTGCTTTTCTAGTTGGCCCGGTTCAAGGCCTTGAAAACTTTCTCGGGGTCTGATAAGGCTTCAAATACTACACCAGTTCTCGATGAGTTTCTATGCATGCACCTGTACAACCAAGTTAGCAAACATTAAAATTTCAATGTATAGATGAAAATTGAAGAAAATTGACTATACTTAAGAATTTGTATTTCTTCCAACTGTAATTGATAACACCGTTAACTCCCTAGCAATGACGTCAAAATTTGATCACACCCAACTATGCCTTAGAAAAAGGACTAAGCGGACATTGCAAATATAATCTGAGTATTTCGCCCAGAGTCGAATCCCACAGGGAATTAACCTATCAATTATAGTTGTTAGACTCACTCGATTCTTCGTACTCAACTTCCCAGAGATTATGAATATCAATTGTTGGTGTTTCTCCTAACTAACTGAATGAAATTAATTAAACTAGAATATAACTGAATGAAATTAATTAAACTAGAATATAACTATTGCTGGGTTGTAAACAAATGCGAGAAAGATCTAAGGATATGGTTTCCCCTGTTGATAGAATCCCTTCTTGTGTATTTCATATATTTTGGCCTAATTATCTATATCAATCATGATCACTCTTGTTATCGTAAATATCTTCCGAGTAATTACGACAATTTACTAGACGCACTCTCCCGAGTTACGCTAGATATCTTTTAGTATAGCTCACTTTAGATTGCACCCAAGGTATCGTTATCCCTAATCCAACCTTTAAACCCTCGGTTATGGATCCCTCTTCTACTGTGGAGTGGTGTTGTTCAACAACTACCTAAATATGCACTCTCTCCCTAGTAGATACACACTAAATAGGCACAACTGATGAAGGGCCTTTCAATCAACTACAAAAAGAACTTAGTTGAACAAATAGAGATTAAAACCAAGCAAACTATATTAATATAACAAGTTATTCATCCTCAACAGTTCCACCAAAACCTTAGACTAAATAAGTTAGCTACTCATAATTATGCTAAAAATAACAGTAGAAGAATTCATCAATAATGGTAGAAACACAAGGAAGAAATATGATATTTGATGCCCAATTGTCCTCCTTGCCTCTTGCCTTTTGCTTTTCTTGAACAAGACTTTAAATCCTGATAATCCTGTCTTTTGGGAGAGCTGAACCTTATATAGGTTAAGTGGAATTGTCCCAACCTTCCAAGTTTACCCCTGAAAAATAATGTGTGCGAACTGGACTAGCGCGGCCGCGCTACTGGCCGCGCTAATGGCTAAGTGTACTGCCTCTAATCTCTAGGCTAGCGAGGTCGCGCTAATGGGAACGCTAAGGCCGCGCTAATGGGCCTTCATTCTCCTCAAACACCTGGGACTAGCACAGTCACGCTAGTGGACGCGCTCTGGCCGCGCTAGTGGACTAGTAGTCTGCCTTAGTGATTTTCTTCCTTCTTTTCACACGCTAGAAACTCCAAGGGGCCTTTCTCCTTCAATTTGGATCCAAACACCATCCTAGGTCCTCATAAGCACACTTTTCTCCTCCAAAACATAAAATCCACATCTAGAGCCATTTTAACATCGTTTAACATTCCTAAGACAGTGAAGCGTAATGAAGTTTGAGAGCCTATTATCAAGGCTTAATATGATTATTATTGATGTTGTTTGGGCTGTTTGGTGATTTTTTTGACTTGTGTGGAGTCATATATATAGGGGAGGTGATTTCTGTTTCATTGTAAAATAGGTTGTGGTCGATACATAATAGTTATGACGCTTAAATGATAACGATAGTGTCATTTCTCTTATTGTAGACTAAGGGGTCGCGACATTTGCATCGCTTGAGGCTGGGCAGTATATATACAAGGTATGTAAGGCTATCCCTTTCCTTCTTTTGCACGACTCCGATTACACATAATGCAATGAACGAGCTTCCAAATATACTCTACTCTTAGAAGCTAGCAGTACTTACATTGTTTCCCTTCTTATGGAAAAATTGACGTTGAGGTTGCTTCTCTTATTCTTATGTTATCAATGTTGTTGGTACTTCCTGGTTCTTATAAGATTCTTGATGAAGAGTTAGTCCTAATACGTGTACGGAGAATATCGACTTTACGTCACTCCGAAAGGTTCAGAATATGATTCCAATGAGTCCTACATGCATTATATATATATATATATATATATATATGTATATATATATATATATGTATCTATTTTAATCTACCGAGCCACGCTATAGTCGGTCGGATACGACACCTATTGTGCAACCACTGATCAGTTGGGTTTTATTGAGCTCCACGTGGCCGGGTACGTTTTACCGAGCCTATTACGACCGGGTAGGATATGGTGATGATGTTGCCCATAGAGAAGTATGTTTTAAAAGTTTATGTTTATATATGTATGTATCACGTATTTCATGTCAGTATCCCTCAGAGGTACCCAGACGTTAGAAGTTGTATATACTTTATCCCTGTTTACATTACTGTTCTTACTTATGCTTTCCTGCCTTACATACTCAGTACTTTATTTGTAATGACGTCCTTTTTATTTGTGGGCGCTGCATGTCGTGCTGCAGATCCTGATATATAGGTAGACGCAGCTCCCCCACCACAGTAGGCTTCCCAGTTAAGCGGTTATTGGCAAGATCCCTTCTCCGGACTTGTCGTGGTCTTGGTATGCATTTTTGTTATAGATATTATGGGTATGTCGAGGCCCTGTTCCGGAAATGTTGCATCACTTATGCTCCTTTAGAGGCTCATAGACAGGTGTCGAATCATGTATAGTTGGTATGCCTTGTTGGCTAAGTTTTGTTGTATAGTCTTTCATGGCAGCTTTGTAGCTCGTACCTTATATGTAGTTCCTTAGTAGTCTTGTCATCCCATGAGATGTATGTTCATTCCATTATCTTTCATTTTTTATTGTTCATGATCCATTTATACCATTTATATTGATCTTGTCGGCCCTTAAAGATAATAAAGAAGGTTAGATAAAATGTACGTTGGTGCTCGACAAGTATGGCCCGGGTGCTAGTCATAATCCTCCAGTTTGTGTCGTGACAACCTCCTTCCAGTGATGAAGAAATCCTTCCCCAACCATCCGCTCCAATGTCGTCCAAGGGAGAAAGAGAAAAAAGGCCCCGAGTCCCCTAGGCTCGGAAAAGAAATAACCGTTGAGGAAACCTCGTAAGCCCAAGATGGATGTTAGTGCCATATCCTCGGACTCAATCTGCCGATTAAGGGATGAGTTCGAAGTGGAGGAAGAAGAACAAGACAACTCCAAGCTGGTGGCTCGTGCGCGGGCTACCGCTTCGGTACAAAAGTCCTTCGAACCAGAGGTAGTCGATGAAGGAGCTTCAACCGAGGTCCCTGGATCTGAGAGAATAGATGCTTCCCCGTCTCCAGCTAACACGAGGGATAAAGAGTCTAGAGTCAAGGCTCCCCAATCAAGGGAAGAGGTCTCTGGGGTCGAGCTCGGGGTGGTTGACATTTCGAAATCTCCCCATTTTCAGACACCATTATTCGAGAGGCCAGCATGCTATATAGTCATCGGCTCGATCTCCAAGGTTTCTTCGATGGGCTCAAATCTTCTACCTCCGAGGACATTACCGTATTTGGTGATTTATTGGTGCCGAAGAAAATACCGTCACCGAGTGCCATTGGACCTTCATGGAGCTCGATGTTGGTGGACCAATTCCCGGCTCCGAGCGTTAACCCAGGCCGTAAACGACATCTAGTGCTTACTGTCCCAGAGGACGCCCGAGGCTTCTCCACCCCTGTCGGGGTTGCCATCTATCGGAGGGGCTTGGTGACCAAAGAGGACCAAGCCGTGATGAACGTCGTGGGGGCCGCCTTCTTGTTCAACAAGGCTCAACACGCTCGAAATCGGGTAATCTTCGAGAATCTCTTTCTTACTTCTTTTATACTTAGAATTGTAGACTACTTTTAACACCTTCTTCCTTATTTGAAGGCTTAGATGTTGCATCACGAAGTTTCCTCAGAGTTCGAGAGGATCATAAGGCCGAGGTTCGGGGCCTTACTAAAAAAATCAACACTTATAGGCTCCTCAGCAAAAGACTCCATGCCGATTTGGTTGCAGCTCGGGACGAGTACACTAACATGGCGGAACAGGTATTCTGAGTGCTTCATGACAATGAAGATGAGTTAGAGATAATGACTAATGACCCGATTCTGCAGATCCGACAAAGGCTCGAGCAGATCAGACGGCTCGACAAGCAGGTGAAGGAGATACGAGCCGAGGCCGAGGCATTCAAGAGAAGCATGAATATCCTGGCCGCGATGAAAGAGACCGTCCAAGCGCAATTGGATTTGGCTGAGACTCAGCTTCGAGCTGCAAAAGAGAAAGACTCGATGTAGATCGAGAAGATCTAAGAGCTCTAGTCTCAGCTGGATTCGGCCGGCAACAAGCTCAAGGAGGCTAAGTCTGAGGTGGTTGCAGTCGGCATTAAAGTTGATGAAAAGGTGGCCCAATTCAAAATCGACGTTGAGTCCATCCAGTATAAGGGTAGGAGCATGATAGATCATGCAAAGTGGAAAGCTCGGAGGGAAGCCCTCGAGGATGCTCAAGCCCGGGACTTCAACATTGCGGCCGAAGTTGATAATGCCCGAGTAGAAGAAAATCGACTCGGAAGCTGGCCTTCCCCGAGGATGACTCTGATAGCCTCACTGAATATGAATATGAAGAATATCCTGAGGACGGATATGTTGTTTTCGATGGGGACCAAGCCTCTTAGGACTTAGTAAATTTTTATTCTTTTCTTTTTGCACTTTTTTTAGGCCGTTTTGGGCCAAAAATTTCCACTTGCCTGATTTGGCCCTAGTAAAAAAGATTATTTATATATGAATACAAGGCTTTTCTTTTCCCTTTTGGCTCTTCAGTCTTTACTTCTTTTTTGCTTTGTAATTTTTGTAATCTGATGGTTATAATGCCTTAGCATGAGATAATAGTGTAATGTTCGAGGGTCTGCACAACCTTTGCATTTATTAGAGTTTTCTGGGGCTCGATGTTATCGCAACTTTTCTTGAAGATATCTTTTTGTGACTTTGCCGGGGGTAGCCTTTTTAGAACCGGTTATGAAAGAACTCGAAGGCCTATTTTGTTAGGGAATTCGGACGTCTCTGAGCCATGTTAAATAGGCTGTAGCCTTTTAGTTCAAGATCTGCTCATTGGGATCGTTTCCCACTTTTTTTGGGTTTGCCCGAGATTATAGTCCTCGAGTATGGTGTCCGTGGCCTTTAGAGATCGGGGTGCTGCCTATTAGGCCTGATAATTTGGGCTGTTTGAGCTTAACGGTAGTCCCAGAGTGAGGGAGCGATAGTTCGCGTTTTGTTTAAGTATTGACCTTAGGCTCGTTATAGTACGAAGCTCTTCAATAGATCTAAAGAGGAAAAAATTTAAACATCAAATGTTTGCAAAGAAATTACTTCTGTTTATACTTGATCAAAATAGTCATACATGCGTACATGTTTAAGTCAGGGCTCGATCAATCTATGCGGGCACGGTTCGTTCTGACCGTTTGGCCCTTACAATAAATCCTATCTATAGAGATCCTCCTTTTACGAAGTAGTTTCCTTGATAGAGTTGATATTCAAAGATAATGTATACCCGAGGGTAGCCCCCAGTATTCGAGGTTGATTGCAAAGCAAGCTCAGATATTGTTGAATTGTCCTTCGATGCTGATTCATAATCGGGCTTGATTCTAAGTTAGCACGATTCGTTGTTGCCTCATTAAAAACCTCGTATCTTTGATATGTCCGATGGCCGATACAGGCTGCATAGGTCGAGGCTATCTAGTATCTTTGATGCGTCCGATGGCCGATACAGGCTCGACGTTCCTATCGAAACCATTCTTACTTAGGATCCCTCGATATCTCTGACCCCGATCATTTCTCCTTTCACCTCGAGCGGGGTTGCGCCCAGGTCCATTGTTTCTTCGATCTCTATTATATGGCTGGTAACGATCCCCGCTTGATCGTGGTTCTCGGTCAATGTCCCTTTTAACTCTGTCGACGGGACTGATAGGATAAATAGACTTGAAAGGAGCCCCCAACTGGTCGTCTTCGATCCTAATCTTCGACTGATACCGATTATGCACATCGGCCCAGGTGACAACTGGGTATTTGATCAACATATTCTTTAATTGCTGTGAAGCCACCGAGCTCGTACGTTTAATCCTTGAGTGAAGGCCTGAACGGCCCAATCATCGGCAACCGACGGCAGATCCATACGTTCTATTTGGAATCGAGATACAAACTCCCTGAGCATATCGTTATCTTTCTGTTTCACCTTGAAGAGGTATAACTTCCTATTATCGACCTTTATAGCTCTGGCGTGTGCCTTAACGAAGGAATCTGCAAGAATGGCAAAAGAATCAATGGAGTTAGGTGGCAAATTATGGTACCATATTATTGCTTCCTTTGATAGGGTCTCCCCGAATTTCTTCAACAATACAGACACGATCTCATAGTCTTCCAGATCATCCCCTTAATTGCACATGTGTAAGAAGTGACATGCTCGTTGGGGTGGGTCGTTCTATTTTACTTGGGAATTTATGGAATGCAGAACTTTTTGAGAATTGGTTTTGGAGCTGCGATCGGGGGGAAGGGCTTTTGTACAAACTTCTTTGAATCCAAGCCCTTCAAAATCGGTGGTGCCCCCGGAATTTGATCAACTCTGGAGTTATACGTTTCCACATTCTTGTCATTAGCCTCAATCTTCTTCTCACCCGATTCAACTCGCTTTGTCAGCTCCTCGAGCATCTTCATGATAGAGGGGTTGGTCCCTGATTCATTTTCTTTTGATCTTCTTGACACCAATTTGGCCCTATGAATAACTTCCTGCGATGGCTCGGGCTCGGCCCTGTGATTTTGGAGTTGTGCTATCGCAGCTTGTTGACCCTGCAACATTTCGAATATCACTCGAAGGTTGATCCCGCCTTCTTCGCCGCCCTATGCGTTCTGACCGACTGATCGAACGTCTCTGCGGATGCTATTCTCAAGGTCGACGGCAGGTTTGCATTAATGGAAACATGGGAACTGACGTCGATTGGGTCTACGGCCGGGACTCAATCGAGGTCAACTGAAGGTACTTCGTTCACTGGGGCGGCTATGTCGTCGTTCTCGCCGTGAAAACCAAGGCCAAAATGTTTACCCTAGAACGAATAATAATTGAATTTATAAGTGGTTTTAAGGATACATGATTTTGCTTGGCACAAACTGAGAAAGTATATAAATTAATATTAAAATTGACTGCAAAGAAAAATAAAGCAAACCAAATCAGACGTGCAACTTTGACCCTCGAGACAGGTCGTCTACGGACCAAGTGAATGAGCAAAGTGGGATATGAATAAAATAACAGAGTATTGAGAGCTTAAAGAACAATATATTGCTTTGAGTTGCGTGAATCTAATCGTTTTACAAATGATTAGACCTCCTTTATATAGTAGAGGAGTCCTACTTATGGTATAATTCTAAATACAGTAAGAAATTCTATGATTGGCTAATTAACATGCCTCATCTTGATACGTGCCGAGATTTCCGCCGTGATCCTTGCCAGATCACAGATATTTCAGCTTACCGTTACTTGACTAGGTAAACCTACTTCAATCTTGCTTGATCTCCGTTCCGCTTGGTTTCAGTCTTAGCTGATCTCGTCCCTGACCGGTCTCTGAATTAAGGGTTCAGCAATCTAACTTCGTACTGAGACTCGATATAATACGAGGCCGAATCGTGGCCGGATCCAACCTCGATTAGTCATAAGAAGGGCATTGCCCATTCTGATGTATATTGAACTGATAGTTTTTTCCACGTAAATTAAAAGTAGATGCACTTGAGAGAATAGTTTTCTGTTTCCTCTTCTTATGACGAGTATTATTTAAAGTTTAAATAATTACTGCCTTGGTATTTGCTTAAGATAGATATTCTTTGATTTTCAGGGAGATTAAGAGGAAAAACTGGATACTTCATTTAAAATAATTGCTTTAAAATATGAAAAGATCATCATTCATAACAGTATGGAAAAGAATTAATATCAGAAATCAGGTTTTGGAATTTTTTTTTTAAAAAACTACAAAATAATGACAGCTGTGGGATTTGAACCCACGCCCTTTCGGACCAGAGCCTAAATCTGGCGCCTTAGACCACTCGGCCAAACTGTCTTGAGATGGTAAAAGCTCATCGATTTATTATTATATATGTGACTTAATTTTGGTTAAGAAACACCTTTCTTATAGCGATCAAATAGGCGAGTGTGTGCGTCTCTTAGCCCGTTTAGCCAAGCTGGAAAAATCAACTTATTTTAAAAAATACTTTTTAAAAAAAAGAAATTTTGGTGAGAAATAATTTGTATTTGACTAATTAAGTTAAAAAGTACTTTTAAGCAACATCTACGTATTGGACATATTTCTGGTTAAAAATGCTTCTCGCTCGCTTGCAGCGTCTCAACTTGAGTTTTCACCGTGACATGATATGATTGTTTCTTACCTTTGTCGTACAATGCCACTCAAATTCAAATTGACAAGAAACTATTTTTTCAACTTCATTTAAAGGTTCACTTGGACAAAAATGTTAGATTTGAGATTAAATTTAAATAACATATTTTCAGGTGCCATTTGGAGTGAAACATGTATTCGATATTCAAATTTAGGTGAAATACATAGAGAGCCGCCTAAAGTTGTCATGTTTGTTAATTTAGATACATTAACTAATGTTGTATGCTTAGCTTGTGATCCAAATGCAGTATACTTTTAGTTTTCCAATTTTAAAAGAAGTCTACTTCAGACTGCATAATTCAATACTCTTTGGCTTTGATTTCTCAAGTTCTCTAGCAAGAGTGACATGAGGAAGACTAAGAAAAGCTTAGCAACAAAAAGAATGATGTTTCTAAATGGCCCAATATATTACGACCCGTTTGCCATATATTTTGTCAAAATTTATTTGTTTTTTTTTTCCCGACAAATACATATTTATTCATAGATTCTATATATTTTTTGGCAAATTCCCAAAACCTGAAACCCAAATCCCAAAATCAGTTTTTGGCCCAAAATATTACTATTACATTTTTTAAAAATTGCCTCAAACTTTTGTATTTATAAAAGAGCCTACCACTTTATTTTGTAACAATGCTGCTTCGTCTTTTCTGTATTATGTAGTTCATTATAAAAATGATAATTTTGTACCAAATTTATTTATGTTCAGGACTATAGTTTGTGATAATATAATGAATGTTATTGATGAAGGTACTATTGGGTATTTGTGATAGTTTTTAGAACTTGTGGGTATAAATCATGTTTCATGTTTTTTTTTAATTTAGAAAAAGTGAAATATATTTTGAATACTTATGTCCAAACACACTTTCATCTTCAAACCAAACTTTACCCAAATCAAAAATTTCAAAACAAATTTAAGAATCTATGGCCAAACGCTAGCTAAAAATAGTAGCACTTGAAACAAGAACAGCAAGATAAAACTCAAGACATATCATTATCTCTACAATGGAAAGCAAACTTAGGACATCACATAGGAACAACTAAGCAAAAGGAACTACTTAATTCCTTTCTAATGTTAAAAATATTACTAGTTCAAATTGAACAGCACCGTCTTGTCTTAGATTTCTCAAGTTCTCTACACGAGAACGATATGCCAAACAAATATGGGGAAGACTAATAAAAACTTAATTAGCAAAAAAGAGAATGGACTTTATAATGAACAAATAAAATCTTTAGTTCAACTTGAAGCAACAGTAGAAGATAAACTAGAGAATGATGAAGTAACAAGTGATCACAATTCTGCTATAGACAGTAGCGAAGCCAAGAGTTTTCCTTCAATGAAAGAAGTAAAAGATATCCCCGACAAAGGGTGTTCAATATATGTTACATACCTCTAAAACATAATATTTTACCTATATATACAATATAATTGACAACCCTTACCAGAGAGTAACTTCGCCCGTGGCTATAGAACTATGCGCAGCACCAGATGATCAGCTTTCTTGAACTAAATATTTATTAATCCCACCCTGCAAGGGAAAGAAACTCCGTCATCATTGAAGCCGATCAACAACGTTAAAAGCATCATAGAACCGTATGAAGAGTTTAGGGGATATATTATCGTTCCGTTATTCTAAAGAATCACAACTGCAAGTGTTAAATGTGACGAGAAATTAAAGTAAGCAACAAACTTTATGTGATCGTTCATCTGTTCTCTTTTGTGAATACATCATACCTTATAAAAATTAGATGTGTGTAGGCTGAAGTATTACACATTGTTTTCACCCTTGTTTCACAGTACAAAAATCATTATCAGACAACCAAAAGGGAATATATAGGATGTAAAGTTGTAGTAACTGATTTGGAAGTACTCTTTTGAGATAGTTTGAATCTCACAAGGTTTCTCGTGCGTGGATGCAAACACTAAGGCTATCATTCGCCATGCTCTCTTGCTCTTCATGAATTTCTTTGACGGATTTTGCAACAGAACTTCTGCAGTTATGCAACTCTATTGACTCCAATGTACAAATTTCGCCAATATCTTTAGGAATTTCCTCCAGGTATAAGCATCGTTTCAGAATTAGGCGTTTCAGCTTTGGGAAGTTAATACTGCCAGCGTCCCAATGCTTCAGATTTGTCCTGTCGATTAGGAGGAACTTAAGTTGATCGAAATTCTCTTCATCGTTTAATCTCCATACATCGCCATCAAATCCATTGTCCTTAATTTTAAGCGCTTGGAGATTTGGCAGCGTTACAATATTAGCCATGTCTTCCCATGGTAAATAAGTACATCTTAATGTCAACCTCTTCAGAGATGTAGGCAAAGCATACTTACTTGGGAGAGGGTGTGGATATAATTTTCTAGAGCAGATTATCTTCAATATTTCAAGCTTATTTAAACACGAAAGGTTATTTAGCGTCTGGAAAATCATCTCTCTCCTGCATTCTGCCCAAGCGCCATGAGTTTTCAGCCTCTTTAGATTGGGAAAACCAGTAAACAATTCCTTAGTACAACAGGAAATACTTATATCTGAAAGTCCCTCGAGATTTTGTAGCTTGAAACTGCATCCTTCTTTACTCGATGGAACACGAAAAGAAGAGATCTTTCTTACCTGAAGATGCCTCAAAAGTTTCATTTTCCAGATATCCACTGGTAAATTAGAGTGTGTTCCAAAAACCAAGTTTTGCAGATTATACAGCTCGGACACTGACCTGTGAAGATCATCATAACAGTTGATTTCAAGATATCTGAGATGTACTAATTTTGTCAACTCGAGAGGGAATTCTCGGAAAGTATACTGAAGGATTGCCAACACTCTTAGAAGTTTGAAGCGCGCTAAAAAAGGTACTAATTGTTTAGAAGGGGGCGATACAAGTTTTAGTCCATTGAGTAAGTACAAAGTTCGGGTGAAACTAGATGATGAATTCCAGCAATCAGTCGGAGAAATGATTGAATGGAACTGTAACGACGAACATAAGGCTTACAAACTGAATCATTGAATCTTCTGATGACTTTATGAATTCTGGTAACCTGCATAAACTTCTCTTTCTCAGCTTGTCTTAAAATCAAGTCGCGCACAAGATCAGATCATGAACGCCACATGTTTTCATCTCGCCATTAAATCTCTGTTTTATAACCATTATTAAGTTCCTACTAATAAGATCCTCCAACCATTCTTTTCCAATTTCTTCCAAGCTTTTGATCCTTTCATTCCTTAGAAAACCATCAGCAATCCATAATTGGATCAATCTATGAATTTCAACCTCAAAACCTTCTGGAAAGCTGCCATAGAAAGGAAGCATGATTTCAGGTGATCGGGCAAGTAACTATAACTCATCGCGGACACTTATCTGGTTCACTAGCAACGATTGTACTTATAGTTTTGGCAACATCATTCCAACATTTTCGTGTTGTAGAAATTTTCGAGTGATGTCCTGCAACCACTAGAAGAGGTAAAGGTAGTCCTTGGCATTTTTGTGCTACCTGCTTTCCGATATCTTCTAATTCAGGAGGACATACATGTTCTACACCAAACACCTTGCCCTTAAGTAATTTCCAACTATTATCCGAGTTCAAAAGGCTCATCTTATGAGGATTGCTATCGGGATCTGCGTGCTTAGCGACCTGTTCGTGCCTACTAGTCAAAATAATTTGACTCCCATTGTTATCATCAGGAAAAATTCTTGTCATAAGATCCCAGACTTCCTTACTCCAAATATCATCCATGACAACAAGGTACCTCCGACACTTCAACTTTTTGTATATCATATCCATCAGCTGATCGTCAGTACTTTCGTTAATCTCATCTCTCACGTCCATTGGATAAGTCTCACTAATGTGAGAAATACAAGAAAGAATGCTCAACCACAAATCTCTAGTTCGATATTCTTGAGATATCGTTACCCAAACATGGATGTCAAAGCGATTCCTTATTGCAGGATGATGGTATGCTTTTTTAGCCAGAGTTGTCTTGCCAATACCGGCCATGCCCAAAATTGAGACAACTTCTCGACCACATGGTGGCCCTATTAGTCGTCTCATGATTTTCATCAAATCGTCTTCAAGACCCACGACAACATCTTCTCGACTCAGATTTGCAATATGTGTAGATGATGAATCAAGACCTAGCAAGGAATCCACATTTGTACTACTAATAATAGTACTATTTTGCATCATGATCTTCCTCTTCACAGCATCAATCTTTTCTAAAAGTGGAGGCAAATCGTCGCATATAGGCTGGCGTGACAATCCAAGTCTTGAACGACAACGTTCCAATTGATTAAATTCATATATATTTAGTTCAATCACATTCTCTGCTTCACTCACTGCAATTCTTATCTCTCTCTCTAACTCTTCAAACTGTTTACATGAGTCTTGCCTTCTAATATTGCAACTACTCTCAAGAAAGTTCTGGAAATATCCAACACTATCAAGTAGTAATTCCACCATTTTTCTTGTATCACCAATTACCCAACGTGGCTTTTGTTGCATGACCATGCTTCAACGTTTGAATTAGAGAAATCACAGCTGCATAAGCCATCTCACACCAATGTGTACTACAATAAGGTGTCAAGGTACTAGTTTTAAACACAATAAATATGTCATACGAAAAATATTTGAAACGACTTTCAAACCATATCACAGTGTGCCCCTTTCTTCGAGTGCCCTACCGAGTCAAAAGTGCCTTAATCACTCAAGGATTTTCCAAGAGTAGTTCGGTGTACAAGGCATTCACGTTCACTCAGGGTCCGGGAAAGGATCACACCCCAATGACTGTAACGTAAAAAGTCTGCCCTAATGCAAGCACTAGTACATGTTTTTATGACTTGAACTACTCAAGGATTATATTAGAGAAAGAGAAGTCTTTGTTTTCAATGAAAAGAAAAGTACTCTTTGGGTACAACAGTTCCTACTAAATTTTAAACATAATATTTTAATAAACATAGAGAGAAGAATATAACATTAAGCTTTGAAAAAATGTATACTATTTCTTTAATTTGTATGCAACTGATTTGCTTCCTAGAAGTTAAGAAGAGAAAGTCAACAGTCTTGTTCTATTAAACAATTTTAATTGGTTGTCTGGTCCCTTTCTTTTTGCTCACCTAATACACACAGTCCAATGCCGTTGTTTGTTTTTCTTATAGCAGCCAATATTCAAAAATCCCCGATATTTATTAGCAAGGTTCAATGAAAGAGAAATCACTATTTATTTGGAGTTTTTTCATTTTTAAAGCTCGAATCCGAAATTTCGTACCACCTGAAACCAAGACCTCTAGCTATGGAGATCGAGAATAAATCACATACATCAGGTAAAAAGATAAGTTTAAGTGATGATTGATCATTAATTCTTCAAAAACTAATTAATGGAAAGGTCGAAGAAAATAGACATCCGTTTAACCTTTTTTTAAAAGATAATTTTGACCTGGTATAACAATTAGCGTAGGCTTTTTTCCCATGAGTTTAGTGTAGGCTTTATGGTTTGGTTTCTAATCTCTACGTTTGAATACTAGTACTAGGTGAAAGGTAGGAAAATTGAATTTGCTAATTTTTTTTTTTTAGATTAGTACATGTAAGAGAAATAAATCAATTACATCCCATAGAAAGAGATTATTAATTCAGAATAAAACAAATGAATAACCGATAAAACCGAATCAAAGTCTTTGTTTGAGGTTAAAAAAAAAGAATGAAAAGATACTTAAGAAAAAAGATTAGTCACCAACGCATGCCACAACAAGAATGATTTTATACTACGACGACGACGACAACAACAACAACAACAACAACAACAATAATAATAATAATAATAATAATAATAATAATAATCCTAAATAATAATATGATATTTATTGATCCAAAGTAATAATAAAACATTTTAAACAACAATAAATGATAATAATAAATTTGTTATATTTGAAGAGAGAGTTCATTGGTGGAACTGTTAAAGAACTAAAGGGCAAGCTTCTCATTTTTAATAGCCGACAGATATAAATATACGTATAATCCTATATAATCAGTGTATAATATATGTAAATCTGTTAGAAAAAGTAAATGATGAATCCGCCGGCTATTTGTGTAAATCCGCCAGCTATTTGTGTAAAAATCCCTTTCCTTTATCAGAGGATTTATTCGATGATAACAACAAACTTTGTATTAACTACTTACTCTAGTAACGAAGAAAAGATTACTGAGTTAATTTGAATTTTGGAGAACTAATCAGGATTTTTAAAATCCAATTATTACTCATAAAAAGACGAGAAGTTATCATTCTCATTACCAACGGCCTGGCCTTAACTAGGGTGTTTTATACATCAACTATGATTTATAACAAAGGAAAAAATGAGAAAAAAATATTAGAAAATGAAGCAAAGTTTATCTGAATGTAAGTTACAAAATGAAAATTGGCTATATATGTTAAGGGGTTGTATGTCCTAATCAAATGGATCTATACGAAGGTCATGTTCACTTGCCATCACCATCCCAGTGCACAGACATGTAGGGCACATCACCTACAAAATAATAATAACAATAAAATGAAACAAAATCCATTAGCATTTATGTTGCCCGGACTCTCCAAAAATATTGCCGGATTTGTGCCGGATCCTCCAAAAGTGTACTACTTTTGGAGGATCCGATATGAGTGTACTTTTGGAGGATCCAATATGAGTGTGGCAGCAGTTGTGGAGAGTCCACGCAACATAAATTAGCATATATGTAGGATAAGGCAAAGTAGTAACAAATACATGATGAGAGATGCATGAGCATATTAATACACTATAAGCAAAACACACATTTGTGATGGAATGTTTATGATAGAAAGTCATCAAATGTGGATAAATATGACGGTTTTATCCTTCTGTCACAAGATTTTTGCGATGCTCGAATTTGTGACGAATTCTTCCGTGATATATTGTTTTTTCTTGTAGTGTATGGATGGTATAAAGAATAAATCTGTGAATTGTAAGCTGAAAACTCTGTGCTTTCAGATTGATATCCTAAGATGACTGTTAAATGCATGAAAATTTAAAGATTATCAATACCTTTCCTGTCCCAGAGCAATTTGCACATCTTTTAAGAGATGGTGCACGCAACGATTGATAAGAACCATTCACTGAAATAGGTTCGGTATAAAGGCATTTACCGCTTGCTGAACAGCGTGCGCATGCCAAGTATCCTACCAAAAGATCAAGAAAGGATATTATCGTCACTTTTGACAATAATCTAGTGCCATCAACTAAGGAAAACGAAATCATTGTAAAATAAGGTTATGATAACAAAGCTATCTTGCATTCTTCAAAACAATAAATCTCTACGAAGAGATAAGATATCTCAACAGTTTACGAGTTTAAACATTATGTTATACCATTATTGACTTATGTAAACATTGTGTTATACCATTATTTGATTATGTCAGATAAAATATATGAACATACCACTTCCATGGCAATATTTGCACAATTTCTTCTCTTGTTGGACTACATTGTTAGCTTCTATTAGCATGAGCGCTGAGATGACTCCCACTGCCCCACCTGAAAAAGATGCTACTATGGGGTCTACCTGGCTAAAAATAATTGAAAAAGAAGCCGATATCAAAAGTTCAACGATGTAAATGGTCTTCTATTTTTTTGTCATCATATTTTATCCATCTTTTCTTGGAAAGTAAAGATCACACGGCAAGCAACTTTGCACAATTCGAAAAGGAAGTTCAGGTTTCAGTATACATACCTCAATTGCATAGGCAAATGCAAGTTTCGTATAAAATCTTCATATGAGGTGCCTCCTATACCTAATCTCAGCTCAAGCTGCCATGTCAAAGAGGTTCAGTAGTCCGAAAAGACTTTGTAACTTAAGAATAAGCAAGCGAAATAGCACCACCACAATCTTGTTATGCATAATTCAGCACTAGAATAAGAAATAAAGTGGGGAAAAAAAAAAAAAAGAATTGAGTCCAGGAGCTTACTATTGGGGCAAGTAATCCACCGAAGACCATAATCCCAGCTATGAATGAAAAGCTTGTTAGATAAAGCTGCTTCAGCGTCTTTGGAGTCTGATACAAACAACGAATGCACTAAGTTACTGCTATAAGGAGTAAATTTATAGTCACTAAGTTAAAGGAAGAGGTATAGACATTACAAATTCCGACAGCAATTATAAAGAAAGATTGCTAATCATAACAAACAAAAGGTCTTTGTCAAGTAGCATACTTTGACAAACCAATATGTACCAACTGAATTCCTGGTGTACTTCAATTGGTTACTAGAGCAGTCGGCTAATTACCATGTTAGGAATAAACGGTATTGTCGAGGGGATATCTGGCATCTCATTTTCATCTTCACCAGTCTCACGTCTAGTGTTTGATGTCTTTAACCTTTGTTGTATTCTTAGCCTGCGTACCTAAAAATTATTCAGAAATTTAAGATGCAATTTTGACAGTACAACCTTAAGGAAATACTAATATGTTATTCCTTCAAGTTTTGGTAGGCAGTGCATTAAAACTTGAGAAAACTCACTTCTTCCATGAGGAGGAAGATTTTATTGCGCCTGCTCCTTATGTTATCTTGGATTTCTTGAAACTGCATCTTGCCAAAATCTTGAACGGTCTCTGGTCCTTCAATGATGCAGAAATTACTATAGCAAACATGGACCAACATTAGTTAACTTCAAAAGAATGCAAGATTATAGATTGAGTCTGAAAACAGCAATCAATATAAAATCAATCAATCACTCCTCAATCTTAAAGAAGTTGGTGTCAGCTACATGAATCCTGTATATCCATTCCGCTCCGCTCTATTCAGTTCGAACATCTAAATGAGTTCAGTATTCCAAGAATTCATCAACAGTTAGAAACTATTTTTTCTTTGGCCTTCAACCTATTACAGCCCTCCTCATTTACCGGGCCAACTTCCACCCACCTCGACTAATTCCAGGGATACCTACTACTTCCTACCAGCAACAGGTACCTGTGCATCAATGCTTGGACAGATAGGAGGACTTGAGACATGCTACGCTTTACAAAGTTCACATACATCCAAGTTATGAGTCCAAAATCATCATTCTAAAAATTACTATTTGTAGCAAAATATTTCATAATGATCTATTTCACGCACTAACTTTAACTATCAGAACTTCGAGTAAAACAATGTTGTTCGAAAATATGAATAATTGGACTTTGGGTGACCATATAAGGAGACCAATCCCACATCCATCCTACAACCAAATGTGGGACAACTTTACACCCCCGCAAGCTCAGGCTTGCCAACTGAAGCGTGGACAACATAATATCGGGCCCAACGTTGGTGTATAAACTAAGAATTGGGATGCGTCTGACTCTAATACCATGTATAAAACCGAGATTTTCTCATCCAAAATTTCTCTGTTTTCTTCATAAAAAGGAAAAAATTCCTGGAAATCAAACCTCAAATATATAAGAAGCAAAAATGATGTTAACCAGATGCTAAAGTAACAAACCTTTTAACATATATACAGTTTCAATATCATATTTCATCCATATATAATGGACATAATAAACTGTCAAAGGAAGATTATTTCTACCTTAAAATCTAACACACAACATTCCCAATTTCTAAAGCTAAAGCTACCAAATTGAACAAACTAAAAGGCCCCCAATAGCTCAGAACTAGGGTATAACCAAGGGTCTATGCCTCTCTACCCCAAGAAGGGTATGGTCTCCGTACATACTAACCTCCTCAGACCCTGTTGGTGGGATTATATTGGGTTGTTTGTTGTTGTAGCTCACAACTAGGATAATCAATTAGGACAAACCAGCACCAAAATACCAATATTAAAATAAAGGGAAAAAAGTGGAGAATTAACTAAGAAATTTAATAACCCAACCTTGGATAATTATTGTCACCAGAAGATTGAACAGAATCAGGACCATCCTTAGATGTGGAAGAACAAACTAACTGAGTTCTTGATTTGCAGTTGAAGAAAGAAAGGTTCTTTGGATTTGAACTTAAAGTGGAACTAAAGAAAACAAGGGTCTTTGAGGAATTAAAATTAGAAGTATGGATTAATGGATGAAAGCAAAAAAAGATAGAACCCATCGTTCCTTTTTAGAAAGAAATGAATGAATAGTATGGGGAGTGAAGATTGAAAACAGAAAAAGAGAAGATGGGTTTTGGAGGATTATACTGAGAATCAAAGATGCAAAGAGGATGAGGCCAAAGTCCAAAATTCTCAATTAACCCACTTGCTAGATACTTACGACAGTTAGGCAGTTACTTTCCCTTTTGGGACTTAACTGTAGTCCAAAATTCTCGATTAACTCTATGGTTTCTACTAGTAACTCGTCTTAGTTACTATTTGTGGTTAATTTTTTTATGAAACTTTTAAATTATATAACCGTCCACTCAAAAAGATATCTAATTTATATCTATATATTATTAAAAGGAGAGGATAAAATCATCTCCTTAAGCCAAGTAGCATCATAAGAAAAAACCACATGACATAAGTAGTTAATAATTAGTTATTGATTATTATTTTTGAATTTAAATATATATAATATAAAAACGAAAATTAAGAAAAAATTATCCATTCAAATTGGAGAATAGTTTCAAGTTGGAGTCTTTAAATTATTTTAAAATAAAAAAACTAAAATTACAAAAAAAAACCGCCAATTCAAAATTTCTTTTTTCTTAATAATAATTTTTGTTTTCATTTTTAAAAATAAAAAGTTTATTTATTCACAAAATATTATTGAGAATAATAAAATAAAATATAAAAATATATATCTTCTATTATATTAGCTATATTAAAAAAGAAAAATAAAAAAATAACTACTCATTCAAATTGGAGAATGGTTTCAAGTTGGAGTTTGAAATTAATTTTCAAATATTATTATTATTATTATTATTATTATTATTATATCTATATCTATTATATAATAAAAGGAGAGGCAAAACCACCATATTAAGTCAAGTGGCGTAATCATAACATGACAAGTGTATTTTTAGGACAAAGCTTCAAGAAAGTTTGAATTTTAAAATTAGGTTATAATAAAAAACGAAAATTTAAAAAATAAAAAAGTATCAATTCAAACTGGAGAGTTGTTTCAACAATAAATTTGGAGATTCAAAAATAATTTAAAATATAAAACAAGTTTTAAAAAAAACTGCCAATTCATTTAACGTCAAGAGTTCAGGTTGCTAATTCAATAAACAATGAATATCAAATGGCAGTTTTTTTAAAAATGTTTTAATTAAACCTGATTAGAATAGAAAATAGATTCAAAATATGTAAACCTGTCAATTCAGTTAATATGAGCTCCTCCCACATTTTTTTTGGATAGGTTTTTATTTTATTCATACTGAAAACCGAGAATGTTTGGCTTTGTGGTTAGCGAGTGATTGGTTCCAAAACATTTCCTTTTAGAAAACTCAAAAGTATTCCTCTTTTCATAAATTTACTCAAGCAAAGAGATGCAAGATAGATTGGCAATGTTCTATCGATGTTGGAGAAGACATTTCATTCGTCGCTGCAGATGGCAAATAAATACTGCCTACAATGTCCAGCCCTCACATCCGTCGATCTTCCTCATATTTGGATTCCATGCCACGACACATCCATCACCAAAACATATTCTCCTCATATATCAAGGCTATTGTTAGTGGTCCTTTCATTTTCCAGCCAATAGTTAATATAACTGCATTATGTGTTAACAATCGATAATGCCGCTTCTTCTTTTTTCTCTTAGCATATAATTTCTATTATTATTTGTGGTTGATAGTTAGCAATTCTCAAACAACTCTTGATATGTCTGGATTTACAAGTCATTCTTCTTCATACCTCAAATATTTCATTAGTTATAATTGAGTTGGTGTCCAAAAAAATATATTTAAATCTACCAAAACAAAAAGAATTGAAATATAAAAAATATTAAACACCTAAGATACAGCCAAACGACATACACATTTTGCTCCTAATTTACAACAATAATATTTATCCATTTGTTATACGTGTTGAGAAGTTTATATTAGTTTTAAAACTATTATCGATCTATTTATTAATAAATTACAGTCCTTACAATTGTTCATTTGCGGTTTCTCATGCATAATGTAATTCTTCCTACTACGTATAGATAATCCATAAATGTAACAATTGTAAATCTAATATGTAAGAATTTTCAAAAAGGTAGTTCCTATTTTAGAATTTTGAAGGAAATAAAGTAAAAAGAATTAAGAGAAAAACGGCTTCCCCTGTATGCTTTGAGAACAAATTAGTACATATTTCAAAGGAGGGAACAATTACGTGACTTCTAACTTTCTAAGTTTGGGGATTGAAAAGAAAAATTAAACTTTTACTGTATGGTTATACCTTTTGAAAAAGAAAAAATATCAAAGTCTTATCTTCCAACTTCTAAATGTGTGGCTAATATTTTGAATCTAAAATAAAACTCCTGCATACAGTTGGTCTCCTATAAAGTTTGTCCAATTTTTACACGGTCCAACTTGAAAATGGTAGTAGAAAAATTGAAATATTGATTATGTTGCAAGATGAAATAGTTTCATCCATCATGAAATCGTGAAATCGTACTGAATATTCCCTAAAGTAAATCACAAGAGGTGGACTGAATTATTGTTGAAATTGAAATCTCTGCGCACTGAAAATCGGGAATGCATACAAGAAGGGTGAAAAGGTATTATTTAATTAGATATAGCTCTATATGTGTTTATAGTTCTTTAATTTTTCTGGAGTGTATTGTTATTTAATTTATTTGCCCGTGCTGATAGAAGTATTAATAGTCCAATATGTTGAATGACCCTATTTTAAGAAGAAATGACACTATATAGTCGCCGTAATAGTCGAAAAAATATATAAAATTTGTATATTTTTTGTATTATATACATTCTATATGTTATATAGAAAAATTATACCAATTTTATACCACTTTTTCGGCTATCAAATGTAAATAATTTCTGACACGGGCTAAAAATAATAATACCCCTTTTAAAAATTTAATGAACCAACAATTAAGGTACTGGATGTTTGGATCTTTCACTTCTAAGAGGAAGATTACATTCAACTATATCTCCCAAAAGAGTTGCTAGAGGATTACAAATACAAAATAAAAATGAAATATTGAATGTAATTTATCATATACGTAAATCAACATAATATTGGTATATTTATAATGTAATTTAAGAGACCCTATTTTCTTAAATAATTATGGTAATCAATCAAAATAATTTAATCTTATATATTAAGTAGCTATGAAAGAGTCTCATAGGTTGAATTAGCAAATAAGCTGATAGTTAGGATTTTATAAAATCAATATGATTTAATATGCTCAAATAAACTAAATCACATTTTGACATGATATTAAAATTCAGCTTAAAATAAAGTGTTGGATTACTTTGAATTTGAGATGAGAAATTATTTTATATTAGAATGACAAAAGTTTAAATTAAGAAATTTCAAGCAACTCATTAAAATTTTAGAAATATAACAAATTTATAATATAGATAATTTTAATAATGATTGAAATTATTATTAAATATTATGTTAAAAATAATATAGAGAGAAAATTTAATTTTTAATTTTGAACATCGAGAAAGCNTCAAGCAACTCATTAAAATTTTAGAAATATAACAAATTTATAATATAGGTAATGTTAATAATGATTGAAATTATTATCAAAAATTATGTTAAAAATAATATAGAGAGAAAATTTAATTTTTAATCTTGAAGATCGAGAAAGTCACTGGGCAATTTTAAGACAATATTTATTAGCTTATTCGTTTTGGACCATGTTAATTTTCATATTATTTGTAGCACAACCTATATAATTACGATATTTGAGTATCATTCAAAAGTTATTCGATAATTATATGATTCATTTAATTTAATTACAGTGAACTTTTATTATTGGATAGGTAAGACGATAATTATGATTTAGTTAAAACCATAATCAAACATGCTCAAACAAATTAGATTATACTTTTAATATTCTTTAGTAAAGTCCGTGCATCGCGCAGGTCATGATACTAATGGTGTATAGGAACAAAAAAATCCCTACGACCATTTTAAGGGTAAATAAAACTTTTAGGAGGTATTAATATCCTAAACAATATACTATTATTGATATAGGATGTTGTAGAATTAGCTCCAACTAGATAAACTTTTTGGAGAGTATGAGAGTCAAGTTAGTGCACATTTTGATTTGTAATATATTTGTTTAGAATGAGAGGTTTAAAATTTGTGAGCTATTTGAAAGATATTGTCTATAACCGTCATTTTCTATAACAACGCATCATTAGTGGTCATGTAAATTATGATCTTTGTGACAACATTTCAGTGTCAGAGCTAAAAATATGTACTTCACTCGAGTGTAGCTATTTTAGATTTATTTCGCAATCAATAAGATAAGTTAAAAAAGGGATCAATATATTCGTTAACACACATTAGTGATGGACCACCCGTCATGATCAAGTGGAAGTATCATCATAGTTATTTTACGTACTTCTTAAGGTATCGAGAAAATGATAGGCTGCAATTTAGACCAAATAAAACTCACGTTTGATAAAATGAAGAGGGTTACTATAAAGATTCTTGTAACTTAGAAAAAAAAAAGTTACGACTTCATCAATCACTTTGGCCTAATTATTCAACTACTTTCCTCTTTTATTTCTTTTCTAGTTATTTTTATTTGGTTTAATTTCTTGAAATAATATATTACTGATTCGAGCATTGGTGCAAGCCTTCTAGATAGTGGAATACTCAATTTTCTTGTGTAATACAAGCAATACAATGAACACGGTCAAATAAAATTTAAAAAGTGACGTATATAGGCGTTTGATTGAACGCATGAAGAAGAAAAAAGGCAGAATACACAGATGATTCCTTAAGTTTGGCATCTAAATCAAAGGTAGTATCTATATAAAAGAAATTGTTGTATACGGTATAATCGGACATATTTAATTCTACTGGTTCGAGGGTATGTCTCGAGAAAGAGCCGGTATCGAAGTAAGTTCGGGCTCAGAGAATATGAAGACTAAGGGATCGAGATCAGGCTAAATCGAAACCACAGTAACATAATCACGAGATATCCGCGATCGACCACCAATCTCGGCGAGAATCTCGGAACCGATAGAACCATTAACGGTTGATGGTATTAATCATGTATTTTACTTCCGAAATTAGAGTCATATCTTATTTAGGATTCCTTTACTATATAAAGAGGAATCCCGTTCAATTGTAGAGATCATTATTATTATCATTGTACGCATTTACCACCTATATCATCACTGAGAAATACAAAGCACTCTGCTCTTTTATTCGCTCTTAACTCTTTATAGTTCTTATTGTTCATATCATTAGTGCTGCTCTTACTGTTCTTCGCACTTGATCTTGAGTCTAATCCAGATCGGGATCGATAACTTGCAATTACACGGGTTTGATCCATTTAAATCGTTTAATTCATTTATTTATTTAGCTATTTATCAATTGGTATTGAATTAGATCACATATCCTTATGACCACATTAAAAGTTTAATTGTTACTCGTATTTCGAGGTAAATAATTTGGCGCCCACCGTGTGGCTAAGGATAATAGTGATTGTTTAGTGTTAATTCTGGTATAACATACTATTTTACGCTTGTTTCTTGTCAAGAATTTTGTTTTCAGGATAAATCATGTTAAACTCACAAAATACAGCTACACATGGTGACAACGGCCTCGGACTCCAGGGAGATAATGAGAATGTTATCGCTTCGGGAATCGAGGTTCCACGGGCTGACCTCGAAGGAGCCCCGCTGTCACGACCCAAATTCCCAACCTTAGAGGTCGTGATGGCGCCTAACACCACACTTGCTAGGCAAACCAATGTCCGAACTCGAATAACAATTTATTACTTAAGCACAAATAAATAACTTCCAAAGGAACTTAATTAGAATAATTTTCAACAATAATAAATAAAATAATAATAATAACCAACTAATTAAGACGAACCACGAACTAATTATATAAATAACTCTAAGACTATCCAGGGTCTGGTGTCACAATCCACGAACTACTAAAGCATACTACAAATAATGGCTGGAAGAAATAGTGCGACTGTTCTGAATAATATAAAACAGTGTATGTAGAAATGAGAGAAGACTCTCGGAATCTGCGAACGCCGCAGATGTACCTCGTGTCTCCAAATGAATCGGGTGGTCGTCCTGGAATCCTCTACTGCTGACTAATACCTGGATCTGTGCAAAAGAGCACAAGTGTAGTATCAATAAACCGACCCCATGTACTGAGTAAGTGCCGAGCCTAACCTCGGCGAAGTAGTGACGAGGCTAAGGCAGGGCTTTTAACAATAAACTTGTGATATTAATATATATACGATAATACAATAAAATAATTCTACACGAACAAGAAAATATATCTGAGACAATAATTATACAGGAAGTAAATCTAAACACATCAATTCAAATACTGTAACAATAATAAAATAACACAACCGCCTCTTTCAGGTCTCAGCTATAACCACTCCTCAAAAATTTTCAAGTTTCCAAACCTTATCTTTGAATAAAAGTAGTGCCAAAATATGAAAATAGTAATATAAAATAGAAAATTTCAAATCTTTGTTTTTCAAAAAAAACGAAACAGTAAAAATAAATATTTAGTTTTTCAAATCTTTATTTTATTTGAAAATCAGTAAAAATATAAATGACCACCCTTATCACTCCTTGTTGCGGCGTGCAACCCGCTCCCACCTGTCCTCCCTTATTGCTCCTCC
>ML358993.1:0-33400 GCA_005239505.1 Nicotiana paniculata | reverse complement strand
CGATAAGCCGTTAATTAAAAAATCCCAATTCGTTCCCCGTCCGTTAAACCGTTAATCCGATACAAGTAAGCCATTAAGCTTCGGTTCGGTTCGGTTTTTGGTTTCGGATCGGTTTTGAACACCCCTACCTCTGGGGTAGGGGTAAGGTCTGCGTACACTTTATCCTCCCCAGACCCCACTAATCGAATTTTGCTGGGTTGTTGTCGTCGTGGTCGTCTTGACTATCCACTTTAAAGACTAAAATACTATGACGATGTTACTCAATAACCACATAGATAATCTTCCCAAAATTTAACCTCATAAATTGAGTCCTTTTAGCATAATAAATAACTAATGTTACATTTATATTTACAGTTTCAAGAAAAAATAGTAAGAGCTTACTCTTATCAAATTATTGACAGAAACGAAAATAGATGTATAACCACGCAACGATTTTGAGTTTGTGGTTATTCTACATAATAGTTTCTTGATTCTTGATGTTTTATCGTTTAATAGTTTAATTATTTAATCGTTAATATTTTAGGACCAAAATTGTCTTTATGGTGCTTGCTTTTGGTCTTTATAAGTAGCTATACTTTGGGGCATTTGTATCTATACCCACTTTTTGTGTCATGTTTTAACTTGTGTTCGCTTTGCAAAAAAATTGCAAGTGTACCCGCTTTTTCGCATAACTTCAGCATACGGGGTTGAAGTAGCAAGCAAAACTTCAGCATTCTGGTAGACGGGTCTGAAGTAGCAAGTGTGTTGAACCAAGTGTGCTGAAGTTTTTGTTTGTAATTGATGAACTTAAGCATAGTAGCTGAAGTTTTGTTCTCTATTTGCTGAAGTTTTTGTTTAACTTGTGCACGTCTCAACGCAAAGCTTTTGTTTGTAATTGTTGAAGTTTTTGTTTTTATAACTAGCGAACTTCAGCTCTAGAGTTGAAGTTTTTATTTTGTAACTGGCGAGCTTCAGCTCTGATAAACATATTTATGGCAATCATCCCATGAACTGAAGTTCCATAGCAGCACCAACAGCAGCAGAAGAAAGAAGAAGAAGAAGAAGAAGAAGAAGAAGAAGAAGAAGAAGAAGAAGAAGAAGAAGAAGAAGAAGAAGAAGAAAACGAATGAGGATAAGGAGGAGGAGAAAGGGGGCTAAAGTTATTTTAAAAGTGGGTATAAGTTAATAGTTTTTAAAAAAATAGGTATAGATTAACTGGGGGCGACCAAATAAAACGTCCAGTGCAATTTTTACTTTACTTTGTACATTTTGCTTAAATTATAACTATAAACTTTCAAACGCTATATAAATAAATAAATTCCACAGTATTAGACATGTTTGAATTATAGAATAAAATTCAGTAAAAAATATTGTATTTCATAAACATATAAATTATATATTTTTTTATTTCGACAAACAAAATAATTCTTATTGGCGTTTTTTCTTCTGCAAAGTTAAAACTGATTCTTTCTTTTTCTTCTGTTTTTATTTGGGTGAGGACGAAAATTTGGTGCCAAATTTAATATAGTCCAAAATGAGGTATTTATTTCAATGAGTTTTTTTGTTTGAAAAAATTTATGGTCTAAAATTTGAACTCTTGATTTTTGAGTTGTTCCTCAATATTTATGGTCAAATAAAGTGAAAATCGAGTTTAAAAATTTTGATTACTCAGATATTTATTTTTTTTAATTACGAGACTGATCAATATGGTCGAATAATCGAATTCAAGGAATATTGGCGCTTAAGCCATCACGAAAACTTACGCGAGGCAAAATTTCTTTCTTTAATAGTAAGTCAATAGAATATTCATAGGTTTCAACTCACATTTTTTTTTTTAAATTTCAGTTTAAAACTCAAAGATATTTTAAACCAATATTTATATGTGTGATTATTTCAATTTTTATTCTTATTGATAAGATACACGCGTAGCCTTAAATTTTTTTAGTCGTATTTCACCCTCTTGAACTTGACTATTTGATAATTTTATGCTTCGATGTACTATATTTTTCCGCTGTTAATCGCCATATAAATATATATAAAGGTTTATTTGTTTCACTTATATAATCATTTTCTTGCTTATTCTATATATACAATGCATGTTTTACCCAATATTTTTTTTATTTCTTCCTTTAGATATGATGGATATTTGTTAGTTGTGTCGGCGTAATTAAAACTGAAAAATAATTTAGATGTGAATTAATAGATCGTGCCATATTCAGGAGGTAGTTAAGTTTTATGCCCTATTAAAATCCAAATCCAGCTAATCACATTTAGTTAAGTAGACCCTACCTCCATTCATTTTTGTTCTGGTTCCAATTATTATTACTTTATTTTTTTTAATTCTGGTTCCAATTATTGTAACTAAAGTTAGAGCATACTATTATCTTTGAAATTTTTTTGTCTTGTTAATTGTCAACATTAGTATTATATAGCTGAAGCATGATTCTGATTATAAGATTTTTTATTATTAATATCATTTCTGAAAAATCCTCTGTTTTATTTTTTATTTTGTTAATTAAACGATCGTTACCATAAAACACTTCTTTTCTTTTTGTTTGTGTATTTTTCAAGCAAAAGATTGTCGACGAATTTGTAGAAAAAGAAAGAAATAAAAGATAGAAAGAGGCGATATTTTGGCATAGGTGATAAGAATTCAATATAACTTTCTGCTTGTTCAAAAACAAACACGTATATTTTACAATGAGAAACCTCTATTATCTGTTCACTAATAATTACATTAATCTCAAAATCATCAAAAAATAGTTTTTTAGAATATATATATACATTAATCTATAAATTGCAGTAGTCACATACATTGAAGGGTATTGACCACCTTCATCGAAAAAAATATACCATGTATTAGAAACTAATATTAGGTCAAAAATTAATTATTTTTTTACGTGAGTATTAAATCTTGAACACACTTCTTGCCTAAAGCAAGGAAATGAATACAGAGATCTTTAAAAATGAAAAAAAAATAAAAAAAGCTACAGAAAACAATAAAAAGAGGGGTGGGGTGGGGTGGGGAAGGGATGGGATGCATAGAGTTAGGAGTGTCAAATAGGCGGGTGAAAATGGGCTAAGTTAATTAATGAGCAGGTCATTGACTCGCCCAAAATTTACCTGGGTTGAAATAGGATGGTTCAAGATGGTAAAAATAGCACGGGCTAGTTAGTGTTCGGATTGGACATTTAAAAATAATCAGTATTTGTCAAGTCATTGAAAAATAACCATTATTTTGCTGCAACAAAGACCGATCCAGCATAATATACTGGAGTTCGGTGCACCTGTGTATGAGCTTCCAGCATCTTATGCTGGACCGGTATACTTTATACTGGAGTTCGAGTATACTTTGCTAGAACTCCAGTATAATATACAGGTGCACCGAACTCCAGTATATTATGCTGGAGTATTTTTTAGATTTTGAACAATGTTTTCATTCAGATTTATCTTTATATGAAAAGTGGCTAAATTTCGATTACTTTTGAAGTTATTTTTTTTGAATCGCTTAATTACCAAATAAATTTTTTTTCTTTTTTATGATAGTATATAACGTATCAAAAAAAAAAGAATTTAGCAAAGTTACATACAAATTAATTTAAGCTGAAAATTAGTTTAACTTTAGATATGTTGATATGAGCTAGTCAAGATGAGGCGAGTTCAAGAAGGAACGGGTCATTGGGCGGGTTTGGGCTTAAATTAACGGCAAAGAGAAGACAATGAGACAGCCAGCTAGATATGGCGATGGAAAAGAAAGAAGACGACCTGGCTTTTTGGTGTATGCTTCATTTGTTCACATTCCTATATATATTGTGTGTATATAAATGTATATTAAACAGAGAGAGATATTTGGGAAAGAGAAGGGAGAAGGAGTCTTTGTATCCTTCTTGACCTCTCAATTGCCAGTCTGTAATATACTCATTAATCATTATATACTTTTTTCTCGTTTTTTATATATAAATGATGATAATGACTAGTACTACAACACATATTGTATAAAAGCCTTCACCCTTTTTCCTTATTTAGACCAATCTTCATTACTCATTTGTCTCTTGCCAAAAATCATGAGTCTTTTTGGCCTTGGAAGCAGGTATATACTACAACAATTTAATTTTGAATGATCTTTTACTTTCTGTGTTTTGTTAATTTATAACTATAACTTTTGTTGTTAGTTAGTTAATTATACTCTGTTTGGATTTAGAATTTGTGAATTTTCTGTGTCCTAGTAATGGAATAGGCCTTCCATTCATTAGAAAGGATTAGTGTTTAATTTCTGTATCAGTCAATTATAGCTTGATCGGTCTTTAATATTCTCAATCTTTTTGCATGTCCCCATTTTGGTTCTGTGGCTAATAGCAGAACTAATGTGTTTCTTTCTTTTTTCCATTTACTGGATAATTCTTGGTTAATTTTTCATTAATATGATTATTATTTCAGAAACCAGAAGACTTTTCGTCCTAAAAAGAATGCTCCATCAGGAAGCAAGGTTAGAATTTTGATGTTAATAGTTCAATGATGTGTCTGTTCCTGAAACATTTTCACCTCCTTTATCAATCTGTTCTTAGTTTAATAACCAAAGACACTACTTTGCAACAGCTAATTAATGAGTAATAAAGGGCAGCCCGGTGCACTAAGCTCCTGCTATACGCGGGGTCCGGAGGAGGGTCGGACCACAAGGGTCTATCGTATGCAGCCTTACCCTGCATTTCTACGAGAGGCTGTTTCCACGGCTCGAACCCGTGACCTCCTGGTCACATGGCAACAACTTTACCGGTTACGCCGAAACTCCCCTTCTAATCCAACTGATAACTCATAATGATATTTGTAGTTATTGTTGTTGTGATTTGCTTCCTTAATCACAATGCAGGGCGCGCAGCTCAAAAAACACATAGATGCTACTTTGGGTAGTGGGAATTTGAGGGAAGCAGTGCGGCTACCGCCTGGAGAAGATCTACATGAGTGGCTGGCAGTAAATAGTAAGTTTTCCATTTGTACTAATTAAGATACACCTATAAATATCCTCGCAAATTAGCTTCTATTGCTATTTTGATGGCAGTTGGCAAATGTGTCTATCGCTTAAATCCAATCAGGGTATAACTAATTTCAGGTGGATAATTTGACATAGGCTTCTCGTTGTTACTGCTTCCCTGACTTTTACACTACTGTATTTCTTCTCTGTTGTGATTTGGATGCTTGCCGAGCGTCTACCGAAAACAGCCTCTCTACCTGCACAAGGTAGGGGTAAGGCTGCGTACACAGTACCCTCCTCAAACCCCACTGGTTTTTTTGTTGTCGTTGTTGTTGTTATACCAATCGAAATGTTTTGGATACATCCATATGATGATTCCTGAATATCTTAAACACCTTTCTATTGATCCTAACTTCTTATCTTTCTCTTTTCCTACAGCTGTTGACTTTTTCAACCAAGTGAATATATTGTATGGCACTCTCACAGAATTCTGCACCTCATCAAGCTGTCCAACAATGTCTGCAGGGCCAAAGTAGGTTTCTCAATCTGTTCACTTTGTGGTAGATCCTCTTTATTATTTAGTACTTATGTTGCCATTACAGATATGTTTTGCCACAATTTTTGTGATCATATTGAATCTATTTTGTTTAGAATCGAGTTAAAGAGGACTAAATCACTCTAGGTATAACGATAAAACATGAAAAGTCGTCCATTTCTAGCCATTCCTTACTGCTATATTAGTTTGGGATTATTGTCCCAGAAACTTTAGCACCTATCTATGATTTCAAGTTCTCAACTTAAATATATCTGAAGAAGCTCTGAAAGTGATAGGATGTTCAGATGTTGCAATGTTTCCCCAACCAACAAAGTCTAACAATTAGACAACCTCCTATCCATAGGATTATAGTCATCGACAGAGGTCATGCTCCAGTCTTTTTTTCAATTTCTACCCGCGAGATGCTAAGTCGTTGTTTCTATATGTACAGAGAATCTATCAGTAGAATGACTTCCTTTGGAGAACTGTAATATGATGGAACATACTGCGAAGCAGCCACAGAATGAAAATATCATGCCAATAATTTAGCGCACTCGAGCTTTCCTCATCATTTGACCAACACATTTGACATTACATTATCTTGGTTTATGTTTTATGCGGTAAAAGACGCTTCATCATTCCCTGCATATATATCAAAACTGTTCAAGTAAATAGGGTGAAGTGCACCTCTTCAAGCAGCATTTCTACTCTGGCAACCATTCTAAATTGTACATAACTTATGCCAGAGAATGGTTAATCACACCATAACCACATTGTCTTACTGGATCAACTTGTGTAACTCTAACCTCTCATGAACTAAATGGAAATTCCAATGAAATATTTTCTAATTGTGGCGTGATTGATAAATTTTTGGTATATAACTTTTGGCAGGTACGAGTATCGTTGGGCTGATGGAGTAAATATAAAGAAACCCATAGAAGTTTCTGCTCCAAAATATGTGGATTATTTGATGAGTTGGATAGAAACTCAGCTAGATGATGAATCAACTTTTCCTCAAAATTTGGGTGAGTAATTTCTCTTTATGCTGTGCATAATACTCCAATCAAGATTTCCAATTCTCTGTCTGATCAATTCTATGCTACAGGTACGCCGTTTCCATCTAATTTTCAGGATGTGGTGAAGACAATATTTAAGCGATTATTTCGTGTATATGCTCATATCTATCATTCACATTTCCAAAAGATTATCAGTCTGAAGGAAGAAGCTCATATGAACACTTGCTTTAAGCACTTTGTTCTGTTCACATGGGTGAGTTTATACTACATTTCATGTTATTCATTTAATGCATTTCATGAATTTATGGTGCATCATATCTGGACAAGTAGAATGTGGTCAGTGTTAAGTGATTGAGGAAAACTAAAGTTCTAACTTAGATCTTGCTTGATTCAGGAGTTCCGCTTAATCGACAAGGCAGAACTAGCACCTCTCTATGAGCTCATTGAGTCTATTCTGCAGCTTTAGGGCCGTGCTGTAATTCAACAACGACAACAACAACATACCCAGTATATTCTCACAAGTGGAGTGGCCGTACTATAATTCATTTTCAATATTCTTTTTTCTTGCTTTCATGATTCATTGATTAGTTTGAGTGGAGAGAAGATGGGTTGTGTTGATGGATGGGAAACCCAAAAAAGTGTGGTAACCTGTTCCAGAATTTACTTCATTTATAAGAATTTCATTGTTTGATGTGGAATTGTAGCACCTTATAGATGTTGGAGTCCATTATTCAAATGGTCACTCAACTCTCCCACATTATATGCAAAAGTCAATTTTCTTTCCTTTGTAACAACAAAGTCACTTAACTATGCACATAGCACTTAGTCACTCAATTAGATTTTTCAATTTTTTGATTGTCAAATACCTATTTTACCCTCTAAATTATAAATATTTATCTTCTTTTATCTTTTTAAACTTTTTAATATTATGGTTTTTCCCTTTTTAATTTATATTATGGACTTACTTATATAATAAATAAATTTTATTTATAAATTAAAAAAATAAAAAGTATTTGAGCATATATAATGCCGGAATAACAAAATAATGAGCATAGTAAAAAATTTATTAGAATAATTTGTTCGCAATAATTTTAGTATTAACAACAAAACTTCAAAAAAATATTTACACAATTGGGAATGAAAGAAAATAAAGACTGTAAAATATATATATTCCTTGCACGTAATATAAAAATAATTATTTAAATAAAGATATTTTTATAATATAAATTATATATTCGTAAAAATTATGCTCAATTATATTATTATTCCGTCATTATATGAGCTGAAAACTATTTTTTTTTATAAATAAAATATATTTATTCTATAGATAAGTCCACAATGTAGATTAAAAAGAAAAAAGAAATTATAATGTTTAAAAATTTAAAACAAAAAATGATAATTTAGAGGGTAAAATAGGTATTTGACAATAAAAAATTGAAAAATCTAGTTGAGTGACCTTCTGAGTGCTATAGGGATACCTAAATGACTTTGTTGTTACAAACGAAAGAAAAATGACTTTAGCAGATAATTTGAGATAGTTGAGTGATGATTTGAGTAATAGACTCATAGATGTGCTAGCCCTCTCTGTAATTGAATAAGCTATTTTACAAAAGTGTGTTACTGTAATGGAAAATGGCATATTTTTAATCTTAGCTCAAATACTTCATTTGATGAAAGGAAATGCTTGTCCACTGAATTTTGTTATATTTGAAATTTGGAGGTTAACTGATCTTTTCCAAGCTTATGGAAAATGCATTATGAGTTCCTTTTTATCGCACTTATAATTGACCATTTGTTTCCTCCTAGTGACTTTATGTAATACTTAGGCAAAGTTAATTGACTTTTTCGTTATAAAAAATATATAGTGACTTTCGAGTAAGTGACTCTTCGTGAAATTACCAAAATTTTGACTCGTATTTGTGGGCGTTTGGACATAAGAATTGTAAAATTCCAAAAAAAGGTGAAAATGATATTTGAAAATTAGAGTTGTGTTTAGAAACTTTCCAATTCTATGTGGTTGTAATTTTTTTTTTAATAGGTCTCATTTGTCTTCCTAGTGACTTTTTGTTAACTTAAGCAAAGTTGTGATCTTTTTATTACAAGAAAATTGTCTAGTGGCTTTCGTCTTCGTGCTACACAAGTAAAGTTGAGTGACTTTCTCAATACAAAAATAGTTTAGCTACTTTATTGAAAGTTAAGTGACCATCCCTCAAATTAACCCCAAATTTGTCAAATCGGAGATATTCAAGAGGCCCATAAAAAAGATGCTGTAAAATTTAACAATATAATGTGGTCATTTGTATCTCAAGAAACAATACAGTCCATATCAACCAACTACAAATCTATAATTTGTGACTTTGCAGGGTGCATATACTGCCATATCTGGATATTGGCAGCTCCAACCTCCCTTGCCAAGAATGTATCGCGAAAACGTCTGATCAATAAAAATGACTAATGCCTTTGTATGGTTGAAAGGTATACTTGACTCTGCACCAGCAGCAAATCGCTGAACTTGACCTCGTTGGTCTGCTGCATATATACATGTCACCCATTCCTAAATAGCGACAACTTCTATCCCAGTGAGATGAATTCTTTAGTAAAGACTCTCCGCATGCTCTCGAACCATATGCATAGCAATACCTCCCATGGTTTCCCAGACTGAACTCCTAGGAGATCAAGAAACTGAATACTTGTTTTTTGAGCTGCTTTACTATCTATATGTTTTCTCGCATATACAACCAGGAAAGGGATTTGCATAAAAGCTCTCTTCCAGCTTCGGAAATTCACCTGGTTCCCTCATGTAAGGAACACCAGCACGAGTCTGATGAAGCTTTTTAACTTTGGAACTGAATTTCTTCCACGAAATCTTACCATCATCGAGTTCATCAACTAGCTTCACAAAATTCATCCTGCAAATAGGATGATTAGATGCCAAAAGTTAGGTCGAAAAGATAACTTCAACTTGGGAATATTGCATTCTCATAGTTTAAGAAAAATAAAATCTGTCATAGTTAGATAGGGATAGGAAGATAGCAAGAATAATTAATTACCTGTCTGGATTAATAGTTTTCTTAAAGTTTTCAAAGCGCCTGTGACCTTGTACTGCCTTAGCCATATTTCCATCGTAGGTGTAAAGGAAAACATCACTCTGAAGAGCAACAACATAGTCCAAACCAGCCAGCATATTTTGGTGATGCTCAAACGGATTCAATTCCTCCTCTGTTGAAAGAGTTGAATGGGAAAAAATGTTTGGGAAATTATCCAGAAGAGGTTGCATGCTTCCATTCCCATAAGCTTCACCAGCGACCAAGTAAATCCTGGTGCTCGACGGGAATCCCAGACCCTTAAGCAGAAGGGCAGTCTCCCTCGGGGTCAAAGGGCAACCACCAAGCTTTCTTTTTTCTGCACCATCAATTTCCTTTTCTTTCCAATGCCCGACCTCATAGCGCATCCTACGCAGTTCTTCATCCTCTTCAGCTGTCAAATTATGACTGCAGCCTGTAAAAGCAAGCATATCCTTCTCATACCTGCAAGTAGCATAGTTAACTGATTACGTGAAAAGGGTACAGAAAGAACAGTTCAAGCAGGAAAAGAAAAACTTGATAACAAATGCTTCAGTTAAGATAATCAGCACTAAAATTTGTGCACTCAGCAACCGATTGACTTTATA
Organism: Nicotiana paniculata; assembly: GCA_005239505.1. Lineage (NCBI taxonomy): Eukaryota > Viridiplantae > Streptophyta > Magnoliopsida > Solanales > Solanaceae > Nicotiana > Nicotiana paniculata. Next base: position 23,231 of record ML358993.1, on the reverse strand, counting down.
AAACCATCATGTTACTTGAGAAACAAATACCACTGCATTTATCTGATTTTATAACTTTGCAGCCACTTGCTTTCAAAATATACAGTCACAGTCGTTGCTTTAAGAGTGCAAAAGACATACAAGATTAGAAAGAAAAACTTAGACAGCGGTATCCAATTAAAGCAACAACTAATAAATACTGACCCTGCAATAATGTAGAACTTTTGGCCTGGTTCATTTACAGTGGTCTAGAGAGAGTATACAGGTGCATGCTACATAAGAATACATACATGCCGTGGTTTAATTGCCATTTTTTAAAACAGAGCTATTACAATGAATGGCATGTCTGGCTACATCAATTGGCCTGATCATTCAAATGAGAAGTGGCATCAGAATTTTTGTCCTCATTCTCTTCTTCATCCTTAGGGATGCTTGACTTGCATTATATTCATTTTAGACCCTTGCATTAATTAAAGCAGTGGACGAACATCAAAAGAGCTGTATGTCGCTATAGCTCTAACAGCTGTGAGAAAGAGATAACCAAACCTGACCTTAAATGGAGAGCAAGATAAGGACTTCCATCTTGTCGCATCCTTGAAACCAGAATCCTTCCCAAATTTTCTATCGGCGCAGAGTATTTTAGTGCTTGGTAATTTACACGGCATCTCAGCTTCTGAATAGAATAGGGAATCCCATTGTTGGCTATCCGAGAATCAGTATGAGTAAAATACATTACTTTATGCTGCTTCAAAAGAGGGAGGACCTCTGATTTATAATAACTAACCTGATCAAATAAGTGAAGTATGTAAGTATGGCATGATGCTCAATTACTCATCACCACACAATAATTTTCAAATTCATTGTTAGTTTCACGGTTCACTCAAAGGAGTACCCACAACCATGTTAAACATACACACACACTCATTAGAGCCCTTATTCTTGAACCTATTATTGGTGCAATCAATCAGTTAGGACTTCACCTTAGACCAAGATATTGGTGTTTTGTTAAAAGGCTCAGTTCCAGCAAATTCTGGTGGTAATGTCTCCACAATGTGGATGTCATCCTTCAGAGTTTCAATGAAGTGCTTCCAGTCAAAAAGATCTTTGAAGCCACTGCATCGAGGAAATAATGGAAGATTAAGGGGAGCCAAGTCAAGAAAAACATATATATGATGACTTGAATTAAACATGAGTTATAGATAAAGCATCTGAAAATAGAACAATCATAAGCCCCTTTTATTCTATTGTTGGTGATTGGAAGAGAGGAGAATGCTATATTTAGATTTAGAAAACAACACCAAGGAATTTGGTGGGATGGATATGTTGACCCTTAACCAGAGATATCAGGTTTGAGCCTTGAGATGGAGAAACTCCTGGTATGAAGCGCCTCCCACTTTAGTGACCCCACGCAGTGTGAATATCAGACCAGTGTGTTTCGGATATCGGATGCATAAAGCAGAAAAAGGAAAAGATTGCAATGGTGGGGGGGTGGGGGATTGGGGGTTGTTGCAGCCTAAAATAAATATATTAAGTTCTTCCATCTCTACCAGTTTGCGATTTTTGATAAGGTGATTCATACAGGTTTAAATAGTATTAAAGAAAGCAAAGTTCATGGTTACATTCTCAGTGCCACCCCAGAACAAAATATCTCACATGCTTGCCACAAATAAAGGAAAAAACAGATAATCAAACATGCATGTGATTGAATGTGTTGTAAACCTAAAATTAAAAAAAGTATCTCCTCTTTAATAATTAAACTTTTGGATGAGACGGTTCACATAATTCAACGGGAGAATTGATAGAGAGAGAAGGGGAGGGAGGTCATACATCTCTAAGCACAAATTAAAGTGGAAAAGCAGTCTTTAAGAAGATATAAGATGGACACTTTTTAATTACAAGTATGCACAGTACACCTTTATTAACATATAAAAAACCTGCATTTTCCCATTACTACTGAGTTGCCAAGTTAGAATGCTTTATTCAAGTGTTTTAACTTTTCAGCTATGTTGGCTACTCCGAGAAGAGCTGAAACAGACTGCAGATAGTGATTTTGCTTCATAAGTTAAGGTGGTCTGACCTTCAACTCTTAACTGCCTTAAAATATAGATCCACACACACAATGTATACACCCCCTGCATACATAGTTGTTAACTAAAAGAAAAACGAAAAAGAAAAGTAGCCGCCTATTTTGTAGCCTAAGGATGAACTTCCTCAATGCCTTGTGTCTTAAAGGAGATCCTTTGAAATTGAAACGGTGATGAGTGATGACTAATTTTTATTTCTTTCTTAGTAGCTTTGTTTTAAGGTTTCCTATGTAACGTCATTACTAGCGAACTAATTTCTAGACACATAAACCTATAAGCAAATTGAGTACTAGACTCATTCTTTACCATCTCCTTTTGAAGCCAGATCTTCCATCATTGCATCCTTCATAAATCATGCCATCTAGCTCTAGATACTTAACACACATCCTAAACAGATTTATCAGTCTCAACCACTGACCCATGCTTCCATTCATCGAGTGGCAAACCACTTTTTCTCTACTGGTGACCACAGTAGTGTAATGTATGTCAGGAAAAGTTACTATAAAGGATACCACTTTTTCTCTACTGGTGACCACAGTAGTGTAATGTATGTCAGGAAAAGTTACTATAAAGGATAGCATCTCCAGTCAAAATATGTTAATTTAACAGTAAATACCAGATTACAATGTGGGCTTGAAGAACATTTTCCTCATTTGTATATTGGTTATAGGCTTGTAAAAACAGATCGACTACTACTATGTGGTTAACCTAACGAGATTCTCTTAAATACCATCGGCCCGACAATGGATTCACTCATTCTTGATCATTTCTCCTTAAATGATTTGCAATAACTTCAAGAATAAGGGAAGAAACTTTATGTCTATAATAGGGCTTCCACAAACTGTAAAGGGGCTCCAGCTACCCAATACACCTTTTTATGCTTTTGATGTCATGCCAAAAAAGGAATCAACAAAAGAGCTATCTTCTTCTTTTTTCTTCATTTAAACTTTGATGTTTTTCTTTTGTTCTCCCAGTTAGATCTCGAATAATTTTCTCTTAAAGCTAGAGGCATGAACTTGTTAGCACACAAGTATTTCAACTTGGGACCATCACCAACCATTTAAGGGAGAACCTAAGTTTTATCAATAAAGTGAGAAACTAAGAACAAACAATCCAACACACATGATACATGTAATTTTGGATATTCATACTACAATATGTGCTGTGTGTGGTGGGTATCTTCCATAACTTTTGCCATATCAAAACTCAGAGCAAAATAACCATTTCAAAAGTGGTAGTGATGATCTTATGAATATGAACTCAAAGAGGTGATAGAAGCAGAGTACCTTTCATCTGCCCAGTAGGATGTATGATCAAGAGATGGAAGCACAAGAGTTGCCTTCATGATTTTAGCAACAGCTACCATATCACAGATCTGCATTCTAGAATTATTTGTTTATCAGATGGAGATGATAGGAATATTTAACAAAAGGAACTGAAGCATGAAACTATAACCAGACCCCAAATCTCATCTGATTTAAGCCACCATTTGCATTTATCAGAAGGTAACCATTTGTCTTTGCATCAACCACTGCCAAAGAAAGCAAAAAGGATAAGGGAAAGGTATAAAAAGTTAGGAGGCAGGATAAAAATGAATCTCAATTGTTCAGAAGTTTACATTTCTGACTCTTTGTCCGCTCAATGCATTGAGTGAAATTTTCACTGTTAGGTTTCAACCATATTTCTGAATACTGAAAAAGGAAAAGAAAACAACAATTAGTGATGCTTTCTCTAGTACATTCAGTCTTAACAAGACGGAAGATTTGTGATATGACTTACATCTAAGATGCTGTTATGGTTACCAACCACACCTGATGCAACCATACCTAGAGTCTGTTCCACATGATTCCGTTCACCACCATTTTCAACATCTCCATCCATATCTCTATAGGCATGCGAGCTTTGATCCCTTAGATTTTGCTGACCGACCAGTGAGTCGTATGAATCCTGTTACACAATGTCGAACAGTTTAAAAAACATAACTTCACTGACGCAATAGTATTGACATAATAGTGCAGAACAGCAGAATCGCCAGTTGCGTTTTCATAACTAAGGGACCTGGCTAACAAAGAAACTCATGGTCAAAATCTACACAACCCAAGTCTACATGCCTATTTCTACATTTAGTTCATTCTCTACGTAATATATGCTTTGTTGTATATGCTTCACCTAGAGCCTGATACTTCTATTTTATCACTCTTCTGGAAATTCTCTTCAAAGAAGAATAAATATTATAGTGCCACATGTTTGCTGTTAAAATAAGAGGGAATCATTCAATGGATATGTTCAGAAGATATCCTATGAAACACCAACTAAATTTAAGTTTTACCAAAGGCAAGCATCTGGACAGCATACTATAAAGAGAAACAGCAACAACAATAACTACGCCTCAGTCCCTGGGGCGGCTACTGACCAAGTTTCTCCAAATAATCTCCATGTTTCTCCATTTAAGCTCAATTCTTGTCATCATCATATAAAGAGAAACAAACAATAAAAAAAGATTGACCACTACTAGGAAACAATGCCTCCAGAAGAACAGAAAGTAAACACATATTTAATCATCCAAAACTAAGTACTGAATATTAAACTCCAATTGATCCTAAGGAACAAACAAAATAAAACCAGATTTGAAGAAAAAACAAATGAATATGCTCCAGCAATTTAACCCATGGGAGTCAAGAAATTCATTTGTGGAACTAAAAATCAACCTGACTATACGCAACTCTATCAATAGCAGATCCAAACCATCCATAAGCACAAAACTTAAGAACACCCAAAAACAAGCACATCCCACAAAACACCAGAAACATCCAGTGGCCCAACTTCCTCTTCCCTTTCAATTCCAATCCAAAACCAAAATCCACACTCAAAGATTCCAACTTTTTCCTCAAATGCACCCTTTGAATAACATTACTCAAATGGGTTTGCTTCTTTTCCACTAAAATCTCATACCCATCAGCAGCAAGATTCGAATTTGTTGTTTCAGATCTGGGTGAGTTGAGTACATCAATCTCATGATGAGTATTCAAAGTAGTACTACCAGTACTGCCGCTGGTACTATTAATATTTTGGGTGTTTTGGTTAGTATTGTTGTTGCGTTTGAAAGAGTGGGCTCTTCGAGTCATTGGACCCGAAAATCGTGGGCTGTTGACCCGTTGTGGAACACCATCTGTGGCGGTGCTGTGGTGGTGGCTATGGTGGTTGTTATGGTGATGCCCCATTTTCTTTTCTTTTTAAAAAAAATCAATAATATGAATACATTAGCTGTAGACTGTAGTGATAATTTATGTAGATATGTATTGAGGAGCAGTGATGATTGGCATTAATGGAGAGGAAGTGGTGGGGGTGAGCAGAAGAAATACAAGGGATATTTCCTCGTAGTAAAAGGGAAGGGAGAGTTTATCTGGTTTTAAATTATTTTACCAATGAAAGAGGAGTTGTTTAGCAGAGCCGCCATTTTCAACTGAGGTACTTACAGAACGCGGATCAACACATCGCCCCTCGCTGGTCAAAGAAAAATAGAATATACATCATCCCTCACTCGTTTTCTAAGGCTGTTTTTCTTTTCCAACTAGGATAGTATTTAAATTCATATATATATATATATATATATATATATATATATATATATATATAAGTATTGATTATTAAAAATATTTTTAAACTTTTAAACATTACAAAACATTTGATGTAAAAAGGGCAAGGGATGCACAAAGCATCTGTCATTTATGCAGGTTCGGAAAAGGGCCGCAACCCAAAGGGTGCGATATAATGGTCTACTGTAATACAAGCATTAATGGTTATTTTCAAGGCTCAAATTTATAACCTATATGCCGCACGAATACAACTTTATCGTTGCTTCGACGGTCTTCTTTTGTCCTTCATATGAAATCATTGATGTGGTTTGTTTATTTTCTTACCATCTAATTATATATAATTTCTTTTTTCTTATACATTCATAAATATAAAAATTTAAATATTATATCTACAAAATATTACTCGTGAAAATTCTTAATTTATATGATGTTGTTATATGTTTATTTGATTAAATATAAAATCTAGGGACAGTGCGAGTAAGCAATGATGTTTTAATATTATGGCTAGCGATAGTGGTGGTAGCTGATAGAACTTGTTAATAGTATTGATTGTGCAGCATCGATTGTGAAGAATGAAAGAGAGAAGATGCTCATAGCTTATTGTGAGCAGGTGTTGGTTTTATAATAGAGTGAGCGATTGATTATAGCAAGAAAAAATTCTAGAGAGAGAAAAATCATATATTTCTCTACTCTCAAACAACATCCTGAATGGCCACATCCTCACTCCGACAGAGGACCTAACCTCCAAAATCCCACCTGAACTGCCCTACCCCCTACGGAAATCACTCAAATTGAGATAGAGGAGGACACTCCTCATAAAAACTCTTTCAAAGAGATCCTACTGGAAAGGAACTTAATTTCCTCCGCATAATATGAGCTAAACCACTCTCCCATTGTTCGAATTAAACGGGGGGAATATCCCCATCCCTTTGACAAAGGAAGACAAGAACAGGTTATACATCCCTGGAAACACTCCTTAATAGCTAAACTATTTGGAGGGAAAATCCCCGACCCGTTGTTCCAAGCAAAGCTTGCACAACTATGGAAACCCATTGAACCCCTCACATTAATCGACATGGGGTGGGATTTTTTCATTGTCAAATTCAACCTTGAAGAAAGCATGAACAAGTTCTGGCAGAAGGCCTTGGTTTGTGGCGGGCCACCTCCTATCTATACGAAGGGGGGAGCCTAACTTTGTTTCTGCGAAATCCAAACTAGCTATTATAGTAATTTGGATCAGACTCCCACAACTACCAACAAAATGTTATGATAGAGTAATCCTAGAACATGTGGGAAACAGAATTGGCAAACTATTAAAAATAGACACGTGTACCTCCTCCACCCTAAGGAGGGAGGTATGCTAGGATATGTGCCTAGGTTCCACTCGACATCCTCTCCACCACCTTTGTTACCATCGGTACCTGAAATCTACCCAGCCTATGTGAGGGGGAAGGGATACTCTGCAAGGGATGTGGGAGAATTGGCCATACCTTATGATATTGCGCATTCCTCCCCAAGCCTAATGAAACCAATAGCCCGATTGACCCAACAACTACCACCCCAAGCGACAGGAAAGTACTAGACGAAGACTCTCTATGGCGGACAGTTCCATTCACGCGGAACAAAAAAGGACTACACAAGGAAAATCGCGCACATCGACTGGCCGGATCAATAACAGAGCAAACCCTAACCTAGGTAAAATGGTACAGTGAAGATACAGGTACGCTCCTTGACCTGGTAGCCACAACCACTAACGGGAGCAGCCCTAAGGCCCAAAGATAATTGGACCAAGGTAACCAATTGGGCTCTTTGGGGAGTACTATAGGAACCAACGAGATTTGAGGGCAACTTGGGTCAATACTGATAAATACCCATCATTACATGCGGGCGAAGTCAAATCAACTCCTCCCCCCCTCCCCCATGGCCACGCCAAAATTACTAGGTTGAAACGGTATCTGCCTGTCAAGTATAATTCCAAAAGATGCCATTTCAAGGAATATTTTCACCCCTAAAAATGTCAATCCAATCTAAATAAAATGGGATTAAAGATTCCACCCCCTTTTGACTATGGTCTCTTCGGTAATCTTACACAAAAGAGTATCTCATTTTTGAAAAGAGATCACTAGTCAGTGCAACCCCATTCCAAAATGGCCCACACTCCCCTGAAGGGCCACAAATACCGCACCTACACCAGCACCACAGAAAATTCGCTCCAAACTCTTCTTCGAACTTGCCTCTGCTAGTAGAGGTAATCGAGTGTTTGTTACTAATCGAATGCCCAATGCTATAAATGAGGTGACGCTCATTGTCAATTCCTCAAGATTTGAAGATGGCAAATCGCCTCACATGATACCCAAAGAAGAGATTGATTATAACCGAGCATCTCTCTCCTATGTCATTTATCAAAACCAAACCAACAATATCATCCAAGTTGATCCTTCTAATGGAGAACAAACCCCTCTCTTCCCAAACACAAACCACAACTCTGCTAACCATCTCCTCCACCCACTGCCACTGGAGATCATGCCGAAATCGTGGTTGGAGATGGACCTCCAAGGACACTCCCAAAACCTCCAAATAAGGGTAAGGTATGTTCCGATGGAAATAACCATCCAAAATCCTCGGTACCTAGCGCGTCTGACGACCCAGCTTCTCCATCAGGGTCTGGCAAACTTTGGACACCAACTATGGATGTCCATACTACTCCAAGCCAGTACGTGGGGAACCAACAACCCCTGTCAATGGAGAAAATCCTCACTCTCATGGGCCAGCTTTACTAGAGAAAATCTGGAAACTTCAGTCCCCATCTCCATCCTTCCAACTTTGGCCACCAATAGTCCAAGTTCCCCGACCAACACTTAACCACTGTCACCCATTGAACTCCTGAGCAGGGGCACCACGATGGCACTGGACTATCTCAAGAAGTCCAATGTGGACCCGGAGAACATGCTAGAAAAACTAATGGTGCCAAAGACAAAGGCTTTCCTCATGACGGAACCCCTAAAGATAGAATTCAAAGAGCAGTCAGGTGAAATGCTTATTGCTCTGTGACCTAAAAAACTCAAGTTGTAAACTTGATCTCCAAGTGTCCTCATTTCCAAGCTAAAAAAACTCAACAGTGACGTTGGTCCCTCTAGCAGGCATGTTGAAGCCAACCTTAGTGAGCAAGGGGAAGGGAACCAAAAGGAAAGCTCCAACCCAAAACCCCATGTTAATGAATTTCATCATATGGAATGCTAGAGGGGCCAATAGTGATGAGTTTCGTAGGCGCTGCACCTCTATGGTGAAGCTCTATAACCTAGTAATGTTTGTCTTGCTGGAGATAAGAATGCAGACCACAAACACCTCACTGCTCAGCTCAAATTCGATGCTCAATTCTAGTCCCCTACTACGGGCCAGTTTGGAAGGATTGTGCTTATGTGAAAAAGATGGGTTGGTTAAGCTCGAGGAAGTTGATACCACCCTATAGGGGGTGCATGTCATGGTTAAGGTACTCCCTTCATTCTCTAAATGGATTTTTTCTGCTATATATGTTAGTAGTTATGTAGATAATAGGAATAAACTTTGGAATTTGTTAGAGGGCCTAGAAACTGTGTACAAGGGTAGTTGGCTTGTTGGGGGACTTCAATGAACTCCTAAAATCTAGAGATAAGTTTGGGGGCAGTATCTTGAACACTAATAGAAGCAACATGTTGTGGAAATTCTTAAACAATTGTAAATTATTCGATCTAGGATTCAAAGGTTCAAAATACACTTGGTCTAATAATAGATACACCAACAGACAAGATCTGATACTGGAAAGACTTGATAGATGCTTTGCTACTAATGAATGGATGGAACAATTTCCTGACTCAACTGTTACCTACCTACCTAGAACACATTCTGACCACCATCCTTTTATCTTAAGCTTAATCAATCAAAATAAGGTATTGTATTATGTGTTGCTATTATTGGATATCATATATCTTTTTTTCTTCCATATATCTTCCTTCCTTGCTTCCCTCTTGTTCTTCTTGCCCTTCCCGAGCCGAGGGTCTATTGAAAACAGCCTCTCTACCTGTATTAGGTAGGGGTAAGATTTGCATACAGACTACGTTCCCCAGACCCCACATGTCGGGATCAGACTGGGTTTGTTGTTGTTGTTGTTGTTGTAATCAAAACAAGGCCGATAAGACTTTTTAAGTTTGAGTATCATGTGGTGCAATCATCCAAATTTCCTACCAATAGTGCAAGATAGTTTTACAACCAATACTGATATTCGAAGAGCTACTAATACTTTTATTAATAGGGTGGTTGATTTGAATAAGCATGTATTTGGCAATATTTTCCATAGGAAAAGGCATATCCTAGCTAGATTAGCTGGTATCCAAAAGTACAATACCTATCCCTTTAGTACATTCCTCCAGGATTTAGAAGCAAAACTCTAGCAGGATTTCTCCGTCATTCTTAAGAGTGAAGAGGACTTCTGAAAGCTTAAATCCATAATTAATTGGTTGAGTGAGAGTGATGCCAACGCAAAATTCTTTCACATATCCACACTTAATAAAAGAATAAGGAATAGGATCATGTCTTTAAAAGACGAGGTTGGGAACTTAATCCAGTACCCCCAACTACTTCACTAGGATCTATGCCAATGACCATCAATGCTCCAAATTGCACTATAACCACATTATTGATGGAGCTAATATCATGTCTAGCACGAAGCAGGACATCATTGACTCCCCCCTTAGGCTGTTGGAGATTAAGTGTGTTGTGCTTTCCTCACCTGGGCTTGATGGACTTCACCTTCTTTTCTACCAGAAGTACTGGCACATTTTTCTGGTAAAGTCATCCAATACTGCCACAATGTCTTCACCACTTGTACAATTTCACCTGAAATAAATAAAACCAATCTCTACCTCATTCCTAAGTTCCATAATGCCACCATGCTAAGAAACTTAAGACCAATAGGTTAGTGCAACACAATATATAAACTAATCACTAAAATCATTTTCGCTTCATCACAACTTGATGAAGAAAGTCTTTGTTTCTTAAATTAGAGATAGAAAAGTTAATTTCGTTAGATAATAGAAAATACTTATATTGATTGAATAGTTCATGCTTTCTTTAACCTTTTTTTTTATTGCAGGGCTGTTGGTTTGGATTTTCGAGAAATTTTACTATGCGAGTCACATAACCAACATTACTTATGTGAGTCTAGTTTATTTCTTGACAAAACTCATGTCCATACTTACTTATTTTAAAGCAAAAAATTAAAAAACGCAATATTTAAGTTTACTTTTTTTTTCTAATTAGAGGCTTAACTGATGCGCACTAGAAGGAAAAAAAATCTCCCAAGATCAAGGCTTTGATAAAAAGAAAAGTTAATTGAAATTCTTATTTCTTCGAAATACAAGTTTTATTATTCAAACCGTGATAAACTAATGAGTACTTTTTAATTGAAAATTATTAGTTCACATTTTTTATTTTCTACTTCCTTTCACCTATCATATTAACTAGAGTGGAGTATTATTTATTAAAATTTTCTTTGGTTGAATAGCAAATGATATAGTGCATTAAATTTTACAAATAGGGAGATTGCTCGTACCTTTAATTTGTAATTGGATGCTAAAATGCAGGATTTTCAATAAAAAATAAATTTATGAAAGAGTATGCCTAATAACATACAGTAATAATATAATGAAAAAGATTTTTCTTGTTTTATTTTTTTTATTGACCACCGGTTAAGCCTCTAATTAGGAAAAAAATAAACTTAAGCATTATTTTTTTAGCTTATGATTTAAAATAAGTAAGCAGGAACATGAGTCCACTAGTCAAAAAGTAAAGGAATTTTTACATTCATATCTATATGAAACTATATTATCCTCCCTACTCAAGTTTTACTATAATTATATCTTATATACCTAATTACCATTTATGTTATTTAGTGTCCTAAAATAACTCTACCGTATATTCTCACTCCCTCCATATTTCTCTCTCCACATCCCACCCTCCCCTCCCCCCCCCCACCCATGTATCTTGCACTCACCCAAGATTTTCTCTTCAAAAAACTCATAAATCCGTCATTAACGCCTACTTCATCTCTTCTTCAAAAACCAGACGAAATTTTTACTCTTCTTAAAAAAACAACCTCCATTAACGTCTCTGATTAGCTTGATTTTCAATGAAGAAGAAAATATCTTCAAATAATAGCCCTAAAAAAGATAAAGGAGTAGATATTCCTTCATTTGATTTGGGTGTTTTCTCAGCAAATTCACCCAAAAAAGCTTCAAAATCAGCTCATGCAAAAGAAGAGAACAAGCCAAAGTTTTCCCCTCAGTAAGCTAGGGCAGAAGCTAGAACAAAGCAAAAGCACGATATTGATGCTGGTGAATCGTCGATAACTGTCAATAACGGACAACCCAATGAAAATATACTCTAATACTTATAACAATTCAAATTATATAAATTCCCAACTCCGCCTGGAAAGTCGATAAAAATACCCTCGAGCCCACGTGCCCGGATTCCGAAATTTTTGAAGAAAAATATTACCCATAACTTTACGAACTCAAATATATAATCTTCTATCAATTTCATGCCCAAATTCGTGGTAAAATAAAAAAAATACAAATTCTAGGTCTTTTTCAAAAATCCCAAATTTTCATGTTAAATCTATACATAATCATGTATTTAACTCAATAACTAGCATAGATCACTTAACTCATGCTTGGTGGTGAAAATGGCGCCTAAATGTTGCTCCAAAATCGGCTTCCATGGAGAGAAAAAATGGTGGAAATGAGCCAAACCCCCGTCTAAAAATAACACACTGCCCAGCTCGCTTTTTCGCACCTGCGGTCAACCAGCCGCATCTGCGGTCTCGCAGGTGCGGCCAAAACAATGCACCTGCACATTCCTCTGGCCTGGCAAGACTCCACACCTGCGCCTTCCCTTCCGCATCTGCACCTTCGCAAGTGCGGACATAACCTCGCACTTGCGCCCCCTTCCAAGGCAGTCCTTTTCCGCTTCTACGGCACTAAGGCTGCTTCTGCGGCTCCGCACGTGCGGCCAAAACCTTACAAGTGCGGTTACACCAGACACCAACAGCCTTAGCCTTTTTTCAAAATTCCAAATTCGATTCGATAACAACTCGGAATCCACCCGGGCCCCCCGGGACATTGTCCAATCACACCAACCAGCTCCAAAACATAATCCAGACCCACTCGAGGCCTCAAAGCACATCAAATAACATCGAAGCAATAGATCACAACTCAATTAAATCTTTATGAACTTTTAAATTTCCAACTTCTACATTCGATGCCGAAACCTATTAAATCACGTCTGATTGACCCCAAATTTTGCACACAAGTCACATTCAACATTACGGAACTGCTCCAACTTTCGGGATTGGAATCCGACCCCGATATCAAAATTTCCACTTCCGGTTCAATTCCTCAAAAACCTTCAAATTTCTAACTTTAGCCAAATGACTCCAAAATGACCTACGGACCTCCGAATTCACTTTCGATCGCGCTTCTAACACCATAATCACCATACAGAGCTATTTGTATTGGTAAAAAAGAGNATTCAAAGACCCACAATTGATTACTCGAACGTTATGTAACCGTACCCCAATTACCGTTATCCTTTGTAACGCCTCATTAATGTCATAATTAGTCATTAATGAGCAACCATATCAAGAGTTGTACGTTATAAGAATCTCCTATATAAGGGAGGGGAATACAACTTGTAAAGGCATCTGATTCTCGAATATAACTGACTACGATTCTCTATATTTCTGTAATATTGTGTTATTCATTTTTATCCATTTCCTTGATTATCAGTAACCCGTATTCATCTTAAAAATAAGCTTTAGTTAAAGGTCTAATTCTTTGGTTAAAAAAATTGGTTCCGTTACCGAGAATCTGATAATCTTTGTTTGCTTTTCAAGTGATATCCTCTCAACTATGTCAAACTCCAACGACAACAATCAACAAATGAGTGGAACCCCAGTTCCATCGCCTTCAGGAACCCCACGTGGTTCAAGGGAAGAATCCCCAAAAAGTTCCAATAACAACAATGGTGATAATGATCAAACTGTGGAACAAGATTGTGTAAAGCAAATGATTACAGAGTACGTGAGCCAAGCTTTGCAAGAATTTGCGATAAGATTACTGGCAGTGTTACCTACACCGAAGATGCCACCCCCCAATAACACCATCACCAGGGAAAATCCTCAATCTGAGTTGGCAAACTCAAGAAGAGGAGATACGCCTAATGAATCTCTCGAAACGAGGCCAGGTATATCCAATAACTCAGAATTACAAAATTTACTGCTAACCATGCAAAAACAAATGAAGGAGCAGAACGATCGCATCGAACAAACTCTTGGAGTACCACATATCATCAAAGGCATTGATGTTGATAGGTATTCTCAACAACCTGGGAAGCCAAGTGCGGCACCCTTGCCTATACCCAAGAAGTTTAAAATGCTTGACGTTCCCAAATATGATGGAACAACTGACCCACGTGACCATGTGACTGCTTTCACTACTGGAGTAAAAGGCAACGACTTAACAAAACAAGAGATTGAATCAGTCCTTGTCAAAAAAATTGGGGAAACACTTACTAAAGGGGCCCTAACCTAGTATTCTCTTCTCCCTGAAAATTTTGTTGACTCTTTTGCTGAGCTTGCGGATTCGTTTATAAAAGCACACTCTGGTGCAAAAAAATTTGAGAAGAGAATGGAAGACATATTCAAAATAAAACAAGGAGACACGGAACTACTCCATGAGTTTGTAGACAGGTTTCAACGAGAAAGAATGCAGTTACCCAGGGTGCTTGATAATTGGGCAGCCATGGCATTTGCAAGCAACCTAAATGACAAAAACTTAGAAGCCACGAGACGTTTAAAGGAAAGTCTAAGAGAATTCCCCGCTACAACATGGAACTATGTATATAACAAGTACAGTACTAAACTCAGAATAGAAGAAGATATCATTGCTCATTCGCAAGATGAAGATCATTCCAGATCCAGACGCCATGAATCAGATAGAAGATCAGGTAAAAACAGGTACGACCTTTACTTAGGACCCTCGGGATGCGATATCCGCCCTAGGTTCGAAAACAGTAGGTCGGACTATAGACCAAAAGGAAGAGATGTAGTCTCATCCTCGTCTAGATCCAGAAAAGATCGAGATGAACGACCTAGAGGTAGTAATCAAATTGGGGATCATACCTTTAATGTAAGGACTACTGAACTTGTCTCAATATTGAGGAACACGGGAGACAAGCTTAAGTGTCCCAAAGAGATGCATTCAAATCCAAGTAGAAGGAAACCAGATCACTGGTGTGAATTCCACAACGATCATGGGCACAAAACTGCGGATTGCAGATTTTTACAAGGTGAAGTAGAAAATTTATTGAAACAGGGTTATTTAACAGAATTGTTTAGTGATAAAGGTAAACATGCATATATGAGGAACATGCAGGAATCCCCAAAGCCTCCTTCTCCAAAATGAACCGTCAACGTGATACACGGAGGTGAAGAAGTAAATGGAGTGATCTGCAAAACAACCACAAAGTTCACAATTACACATGGGAAACGGGCTCGTGAAAATATTGAAGAAGACGATATAACCTTCGATGATGCAGATATCAGTGGATTAATGCTTCCTCACAACGATGCTCTGGTAATATCTTTACTTATTCATGACACTAACATAAAAGAGTGTTGATTGATCCAGGAAGTTCAGTCAACATCATTTTGCTAAGAGTCGTGGAGGAAATGCTACTGGGGAATCAAGTAATCCCAAGGGCACGAGCCATATCAGGGTTTGATAACTCTACGGTTATAACAAAAGGAGAAATTGAGCTTAGCACTTATGCTGAGGGGGTGATAAGAAGTACCAGGTTCCAAGTTATCGATACTGACATGGCTTATAACGTGATCGTGTCAAGACCATGGATCCACGACATGAAAGCGATACCCTCCACGTTGCATCAGGTAATTAAATTCTCCTCTGAATGGGGGATTCAACAAATCAAAGGCGATCAGCAGACCGTAAGAAATATAAACTCGGTGGTACACTGCAACAAGAAAATAGAGGAGGAAGAATTACGAGATAAGGGAATCTCCCAAGAAGGTAACGCCGCTCAAACAGGCATGAAAGAAATTACTACCCAAATAGGTACAAAAGGTATTATTGTTGAAATAGGTATGAAAGAAACCACTTACGAGAAGGAGAATCAAGTTACCACGGAAGGTGTACTATACCACACAGATGCATATTCCAGACCGGACGTCATTCATGAACTGGAGGAAGATGAGCACATCAAAACAACTATGGAGGAACTTGAAGCTGTTCCATTATCTGAACAAAAGCCTGAGCAGAAAGTGTATATAGGAACGAGGTTAGGCCTCGCTCGAAGAGGTAAGTTAATTGATTATTTAAAGGCTAACGCAGACTGCTTTTCGTGGTCCCACTCAGATATGACAGGCAACCTACCAGAAGTGATGACTCATAAGCTAAATGAATATCTATGCTTCGTACCTGTTAAGTAGAAGAAAAGAAAGCAAGGACCATTCAAGAACCAAGTGACCGACAAAGAGGTACAGAAACTCTTGAAGATTGGTTCGATACGAGAGGTAACGTACCCTAACTGGTTAGCAAACACAGTGGTAGTACCTAAAAAAATGGCAAGTGGAGAGTATGCGTAGATTATACTGACTTAAATAAAGCATTTCCCAAAGATTCATTCACATTGCCGCATATAGATCAAATGATTGATGCCACAACAGGTCATGAATTATTGAGCTTCTTAGATGCATATTCTGGTTATAATCAGATTAATATGAATCCCTCAGATGAGGAAAAAACTTCCTTCATTACAAACAGGGGGACTTACTGTTATAAAGTTATGCCTTTTGGCTTAAAAAACACTGGAGCCACCTATCAAAGGTTAGTGACTAAAATGTTCCAAGAACATCTTGGAAGGACAATGGAAGTCTATATTGATGATATGCTGGTTAAATCAACACAAGCACAAGACCATTTCCAGCATCCCTCTACTTCTTTTGATATCTTACGAAGGTATAATATGAAGCTAAATCTAGAGAAATGTGCTTTTGGAGTGCAATCAGGTAAATTTTTGGGTTTCCTTGTATCAAACAGAGGAATAGAGGTAAATCCCGCTCAAATTAAAGCTATAGAGGAAATACCTGATATTTTAACAAATAAAAACGAAGTTCAAAGACTAACACGGAGAATAGCATCTTTGGGTAGCTTTATTTCTAAATCTTCCGAAAAAAGTTTTAAATTCTTCTCGGTTCTCAAAAAGCAGAATCAATTCGAATGGACTGAAGAATGTCAGCAAGCCCTCAAGAATCTGAAGATTTATCTATCAAAGCCACCACTGCTTTCAAAGCCAAAAGAAGGGGAGAGATTGTACATCTACCTGGATGTCTCATAAATTGTTGTAACTGCAGTGTTGATAAGAGAAGAAAAAGGTAAACAATCACCTATCTATTGTGTAAGTAAAGCTTTGCTAGATGCTGAGACTAGATATCCACACCTGGAAAAGTTAGCCTTAGCTTTAATAATGGCATCTAGAAAATTACGACCATATTTTCAATGCCACCCAATCACCGTTATGACCTTATATCCTTTAAGAAATATTCTGCATAAACAGGAATGTCAGGAAGATTAGCCTAGTGGGCCATAGAATTAAGTGAGCATGAAATAATATATCAGCCTAGGACTGCAGTTAAGTCTCAAATACTAGCTAATTTTGTTGCTGACTTTGGTAATAGCATTGTACCTGAAGTAGAAAAAGAGTTACAACTCTTTAACAGTGCTAATCCAGGCCTATGGACCTTGTTCACCGATGGTTCTTCAAATATAAAAGGATCCGGCTTAGGCATAGTCTTAATATCACCCACAGGTGAAAAGACACGGCAAGCTATCAAGTGTTATCCTATAACTAACAATGAAGCAGAGTACGAAGCTGTTATTGCAGGGCTTGAACTCGCACGGGAGCTCTCAATCGAGCAAATTGTGATCAACAACGACTCCCAACTGGTAGTAAATCAAATACAGGGGACTTACATCGCTCGAGAGACTAGAATGCAACAATATTTCGAAAAAGCACGAGAGCTTGTGAGACAATTCAAAACATGGAAGGTAATGCAAATACCTAGAGAGGAAAATGCAGAAGCAGATGCATTAGCTAACCTCGCAGCAGTCACGGAAGTAACAAACAAAGACAATGCAATTGTCGTCCATCTATTCCACTCAACGATCGACCAGGACAGGAATGAGGTAACTTTCAACAACTTAACCTGGGACTGGAGAAACGAAATTCTTAATTTTTTGCAGAATGGCACCGTACCTGAAGACAGGAAAGCAGCTCAAGCACTTCGCCGCAAAGCTGCACGGTACTGCCTTATTCGCAACTCACTTTATCGCAAGATGTTCGGAGGACCCCTAGCTAAATGCCTTAGACCTAACCAAACGAAATTTGTGATGAAATAAGTCCACGAAGGACACTGTGGAAATAAATCAGGGGCGAGATCCTTAGTGAAAACACTAATAAGAGTTGGATACTATTGGCCTAAGATGGAAGAAGAAGCCGAGAACTTCGTATCCAAATGTGATAGATGCCAAAGGTTTGCTAATAAAATACATCGACCGGCGGAATTATTACATCCAATAATATCCCCATGGACCTTAATGAAATGGGGTAGGGACATAGTGGGACCTCTTCCCACAGCTAAAGGACAGGTATGGTTTTTACTCGTGCTAATCGACTATTTTACAAAATGGGTAGAGGCAGAAGCGTTCAAACAAGTGCGAGAAAAGGAAGTTAAAAGCTTCTTATGGCGAAACATAATATGCCGCTTTGGAATACCAAAGGAAATTCTGTGTGATAATGGCCCACAATTCATAGACTCGCAAATCACAGAATTCTTCGAAAGTTGGCAAATCAAGTGGATCACTTCAACGCCGTACCACCCCATGTCTAATGGTCAAGCTGAGTCAACGAATAAGGTCATAATCAACAATCTAAAGAAACGGCTGGATAAAGCCAAAGGAAACTGGCCCGATGAGTTACCAGCGGTACTATGGGCATACAGAACAACTTCAAAAATAGCCACTGGAGAAACTCCGTTTGCACTTGTTTATAGCTCAGAAGCCTTAATACCTATGGAGATTGGAGAACCAAGCGTAAGGTTCTCAACAGCCATGGAAGGTGAAAACGATGACGAATTAAGGACCAACCTGGACCTGCTCGAAACACAGAGAGAAGCAACATTGATACAGATGGCAGCTCAAAAACAAATCGTAGAACGCTATTACAACCGTAAAGCTCATCTCAGGTACTTCAAGATTGGGGACTTCGTCCTCAAAAAAGTCTTCCAATCAACGAAGAAGCAGGGGCAGGAAAGCTAAATCCAAACTGGGAAGGACCTTACAAAATCCGAGGCATAGCTGGGAAAGCGCCTATGAGTTGGAAGCTATGGACGACAGATTTCTACCAACAAGCTGAAACGCCATCTAACCTAAAGAAATATTACTTCTAAAGGAAAAGAATACCCCCGTCAGGTATAACACGTTCGACTTTTTTTTTTTAACATTTAAAAATTTTACTAACTTTTTTAGATGATAGGCATAAAACTAACCCATCCCTNTCATAAAGTCAGAAGCTCGAGCCTGAAGACCCATCTACCCAACGAGACAAGTGACACGAGCAGAATCAAAAGAAATCTAAAGAGCCATCCAAATACAAATCCTAATGCAAAAAGCAAAAACCTTCGAACATATTCAGGTTGAAAGGCAAAATATTAGTCACGAGAAAGAAATGTACATCTGTATACTTATTCAAATCTGTTGTAACAAAAGCAGTTAGGGGTAAAAGATCATCGTCAATGTACTCATTCAAAAAAGTTGTTCTCAAATAAAACAATTATGGATGAAAGACCTAAATCCTTGTATTTGTTCAAGAAACTGTTATCAAATAAAAACAGTTACGAATACGAAAACATTTCTCTCGTACTTATTAGAAAACTATTTCCAAAAACAGTTGCGGTAACCCCAATCTTTATAAAAATTATTACTAGTAAAAACAGTTGTTTCCTTGTATTAATATCGAAAAACTGTTACGTATGAAAAACATTTACGAAATACAAGAGTACATCAAATCTGTTAAACAAAAACAATAGCAAACATGAGTTTTAGACGATAACCAAACACATATAAAATGTCATGGAAGTTCAAAATAAAACTTTCCTTAGAAACATTCTTAAACATGTGTAAAATTCCTATCACTCTATTGCATTATCATGAAGAAGAGTTGAGACGTCTTCTTCATGTCAATTATAAAGGGCCCTCTTCCATAAACTATGCCTATTACAAAAAGGCACACACTTAATATGACACCGTGCCTATTACAAAAAAAGGTACGAGTATTCAAAAGCATTCCACATGCAAAACTCGAAGGTAAAACTAAAACCTCGAAAACTGAAGCATGCAAAAGACTTAAAGAGTAAAACAGAAACTCAATAAAAGTCAAACTAACATTTATATATTAAAACGGCTAAAACTAAGTATTAACCTATACTTAGCCGTACAAATTTTTTATATACATTGTGGTTCCCCTAAGTTTTCGTTTGGGGACTTTAAGGAAATCCAAATTTACCCCCGATGGGACTGGGGGTAACCACCAATTGATACAAAAAAAGAGGGATGAACCAACTAAATTTCTTCAAGAGAGGGGTTGACTTCACTGACAGAAGGAACGAGAGCAATTGGGGATGAAGAGGTATGAGAGGATGGAATCTCACCATTAGGTGAAGAGAGGTTATGACCTTGTTGAGACTTCTCCATGGCTTCCTTAGTCTTAGCTATTTCAGCACTAAGGTCAAAACCCTCTTGACTCATTTCCATCAATGTGTCAAGGTGAGAATTCATGTACGCCCAGCTCACATCGACAGCAGCCACCTCTTCCAGATCTTCATAATCTTTCGCCCATACTTGAAGCTCAACTCTCAATCCGTCCTTCTCCGCTTCCGCAACTTCATGGGCGGCCCTTAATGGTACAATCGACTCCTCTAAAGTTTGAACTTTGTCTAAAGTCTTACGAAGGTCTTTTTGAGTACGAGTGAGTGATTTCACGAGCTCGCCTGAGTATTCCTCCTTCTGCCCTAACAAGTTTTTTAAGTCTCTAATCTCCTCTGAGGCACGGGACAGCTGCTCCGCGAATGAAGACTCCAGAATACTCTTATCTTTATCAGCCTGACTGCAAGAAGCCTTCTCTACTGCCAATTCTTCTGCCATGAGTCTCATCTGCCGCTTCAAGGTACTCATTTCCTCTTCTAAAGCATCCATGCCAATCCTTTGGCTATCATACTGTGCTTTCCAATTATCAACTTCGGCCTGCAACTCTTTTGTCTCTTGGTCCGTGTTTGAAATCCTCTTCATAAGCTCCATGCCTATAAGGTTAATCTACAAGAAATAAATCAGCCAGATATGGTAAATTGCATATACGAAAATTAAAGAGGATAACCTGCATCATACCTTTAAAGAAGTATGCACGACCTCATTGGCCCATGTAAGAGCACCGTGGCTGGCTAGCTTTGCTTTCTCAGAGGGATCTATCAAAGGCTTGAGCCACACTTAGGGCTCATCCATTTTATTGAAAATATTCCCCTCAGCTGGAACTTCTATTACCACTTGCCGCATCTCTCTGCTGGAAGACCCTACTTCCCTAACGGAAGGCATGGAAGCAGGCAGAGATGGAACAACAACAAGCACGGAAGGTTGAGGAGCTTGAGAAGCCACATGCAAAGCAACATGCACGGAGGGTTGAAGAGTAGAGGAAGTTACAGGCAAAGCAACAGAAATAGCCAGAGGAGCAGACGAGACAGCTTCTCTCAAAGAAGCAAGAAAGACAGCGGCCAAAGGGACATTATCAGGAGCGAGATCAACAACATCATGAATAGGGGAATGTGAACATCATCAAGGATATGGGGCTCAATCACAGACACGGAAGGCAAGGTTAAGGTTGTAAGCTCATCATCTAAAACCACCCGCCTTCTCCGTGGCCTGTGCACTAAAGCACCTTCTTCTTCTTCTTCTTCTTCTTCTTCTTCTTCTTCTTCTTCTTCTTCTTCTTCTTCTTCTTCTTCTTCTTCTTCTTCTACGGAACGAGACTCACTAATCTTCCTCTTCGAGGAAGATGAACCAACAATGATTTCTTGGGCCTGAGCCAAACACATCTTTAGGATATATGAAGCAGACACCCCACGAGCAGAGAACCCTATTAAAAGGGAAAAAGTTAAACGACAAAGAAAGAAGAGACTCGAGTAAGGAAAGAAGCAAGAACAAGAGCTTCACTTACCGTGGGTCTTTACATGCCAACCATACCTCCCAGCGAGGTATTTCCAAGATCTTCTTCTGAAGGAGCAACAGAAAACAATTTTTCTACCCAATCACGAATACCAGAGACATTCTCAACAGTATTCATGATTGCTGAGAGAAGAAGAAACAGATGCAGTGTTAGTAAAACATCTCAAGTCAAAACTAGAAAAAGTAAATAAATGTGAGCTAAAGCATACTCACGTGCGCGATTCCACTTATCAGGGAAGGAAAGATTTTCTTCACCCACTAAACGCACAGTGGGTATAACAACATACCGGAGGTTCCAACCCCTATCTTTATCATCTCCAGGGGTTACCAACACTCTTTTTCTTCTAGCAGTCAGAGTAAAAATCCCTTCACGAAATAAGGTAGGAGAGTAGAGATGAATAAGATGGTTGAAAGTAAAAGGAACCGAGGCTAAAGAATCCAAAATCCTAAGACATGCGACAACTCGCCACACAAGTGGACCAACTTGTCCTAAGAAGATATTGAAAAAACGGCAAAACTCAATTATAATTGGGTCAATGGGGGTTCTAAACCCTAGAGTGAAAGGATACGTATAAACAAAAGAATATCCGGTCTTATAAGACATTATTCTTTGATTACTATTCGGAATATAGACAGGAAAGTCAGACCTCCAAAACCACTCCCTACGAACAAGGGAAATTTTACCCTCAGTTATAAGGGTTGAATATCTTTCGACACTTTCAAGAGAAGAAGATTGGTCTACAAGAACTTGACTATCCTTAGCAAAAACAAATTCAACAGGGACAATTTCATCGACTCCAGGTTCACGAAGGCGTTCGCCTCTACCTCTAGATAGAGATCGAGAAACCCTAAACCTTGGAGAAAATAGAGATCTAGTGGAAGAAGAAGGAACTATCTGAGGAGAAGAGGATCCCCTCGAAGGAGTGGATCCTAGACTTCTAAGTCTACCACCCCTCCGACTCCTAGTCGGAGCAGAAGATAGAGTTAAACTTTCAATATCAATTACTCCTTGAGGTTGGTTTGAAGAAGACATGTTTGCAAAGGCAAGAAGAAAGTTCTTTACAGAAGACAAAGTTACAAAAGTGTTTCGTGGAAGCAAAGAAAAGAAGAAAGGTATTTATACTAGGGGACAACCGTCAAACATAGGAAAAAAAGAAAAATAATGATGAAAAGTCATAATTGAAGATGTC
>ML358992.1:0-28544 GCA_005239505.1 Nicotiana paniculata | reverse complement strand
CTTAAGGGTAAGTTTTATCGAGTGGTGGTTCGACCGGCTATGCTGTATGGGGCTGAGTGTTGGTAAGTCAAGAACTCCCACGTGCAGAAGATGAGAGTAACAGAGATGAGGATGTTGATATAGATGTGTGGGTGCACCAGGAAAGATAGGATTAAGAATGAAGTTATCCGGGACAGAGTGGGAGTAGCCTCCATGGAGGACAAGATGCGTGAGTCGAGGTTGCGATGGTTCGGACATATTAAGAGAAGAAGCATTGATGCTACTGTTAGGAGGTGTGAGACGTTGGTCATGGAGAGTTTGAGAAGAGGTCGAGGGAGGCCCAAGAAGTATTGGGGAGAGGTGATTAGGCAGGACATGGCGCTGCTTCAGCTTACTGAGGACATGACACTGATAAGAGGGTGTGGAGGTCGAGGATTAAGGTAGAATGTTAGTAGGTAGTTTATAGTGTTCACCGATAGGTTTAGTAGCATGCACTACCCTTGATATTCTTAGATTTTATTACAGTATGTAGTTCTGTTCGCCTCACGTATTGTATTTCCTATTGCTATTATTGGATACTATTTATCTTATATTACGGTATGTGATTCTTATTTTTATTTTTATTTTTATTTTTATTTTTTTATTTTTATTTTTATTGTATTTTTATTTTTTATTTTTTATTTATTTTTATTTTATTTTATTATTTTATTTTATTTTCTTTATTTTAGTTTTAAATTTTTTGATTTTTAGCCGAGGGTCTATTGGAAACAGTCTCTCTACCTGCACTAGGTAGGGGTAAGGTTTGCGTACAAACTACCCTCCCCAGACCCCACATGTTGGGACTAGACTGAGTTTGTTGTTGTTGTTGTAAGTAGTTCAATTTATTGAATGCGACTACAAATTTTGAATCTTAAGTTTTGAAACATAAACTTGTTCTTCAAATTCCAACAATCCAATACATGATTCAATGCCCAAATCTACTCCAAATGAACTCAAATTTGAAACATAATTTTTTAAAATTCATAAAGAACAAATTTCAATCGTCAAATTGATAAAATAAAAACAAATTTAACAAATCAATTTTGCAATTAAGCTCGAAGCAAAATAAGAAGAAAACAACAGTAAACAAGAAGAGAAAAATGTATGTATTTGAACTTATTCAGGGTATCAGTTAAATATTTTTCTAAAAGGGTGATTTTGTTAATCATGTATCTGTTATAAAACTGTAAAAGAAGAAGAACAATATTGCAGAGAAAGAGAGAGAGAGAATTCTTATTGATTTGGATAAATTACAAAGAAATAGAACCACTCTGTTTATAGAGGAAAAATGACTTAGCCACCAAGTAACAAACCCTAAAATCTCTCTAAAATATAGACATTCACCTTAAATAGAATTCTATTTATAACACTCCTCCTTGAATATCTATTCAACAGATAATGTGCCTCGTTAAAACCTTGACTAAAATAAAACTCATTGAAAAAAAATTCTAGATAAGAAAAATAGTATACGTGTTTAATAATACGCCTTTTGGTTGCCTCGTTAAAAACCTTGCAAGGAAAAACCAATGAGACAAAATCTTATAAGGGAAAAAGAGTACAACGCGTATTAACTCCCCCTGATGAGAGCATCAATTCACATCCATGAGCCTTCGCATCCCAAACTTGTGCACTAGCTTCTTGGAGGTTGACGTCAGTAGAGACTTGGTGAACAAATCATTCATATTAACTTCAATGAATATGTTGCACCTTGAAAATCCTCGCTATCACTCATGCTTATACAGATTGATAATTCATTCCACTTAACATTTTCTCAAATGTTTATCATATGTCCCCGTCACGTTAGAAAAACTAACTTGCTTCTTCAACGTTGGGAGCCCGTCTTTGTGCATTATGCTGTGAGTCAAAATATACACCGTACTTTAATAATAATAAGATGGAATTATTTGGTTCCTGACCCTGAACCACTTGTGATATACTTTCGTATATAACGTATATCAAAATGATGTAGATAACGGTATTCTCATAAGCAATAGTTTAGCTATTAAGTGAAGACACTCATTAAATCATTTTCCTTAGCGAAACCAACTTATCAAGATGAACAATCTTGAATAAAAAAATCTGGAAATTATGCTCGATTGAGCAAGTTACCTCGCAAATACCATGTTGCGGGCTAACAATAATTGCACATGTAATCATCTCATAGATACATCTTATGTGGTATACATGGCAGGTGAATGAACTCAAATTCACATATTTCCAGCATTCATCGTATTCAATCCCAGTTTTTAGTTGGTTTATTAATTAATGAGAACAAGCAACATAAGAGAATTCGTAAATAACTTTCTAGTTCTTTAATATTTACTCATGTGAATTCTCTTTCATTTTTGCCCGTAATACTTAAATTGATATGGCTAAACCAATTATCCCAACTGAATAAATTATCAATATTGATAAAGTTCAGGTTTACACCATGACGGGTGCAATTATCAATAAACTCTAAGTTTATTATGATATGGGTTTTTATATCAATAAACATCCACTTTATTGTGGTATTCTTTTATTTGTGTAGAACAAACTGGAGAATAAAGCGAGTAACTTTAACATACATATTACCCCGCTATAAGTAGTAGTAGAAGATATTAAATTTTTCCTTTATTTATAATCTTAGTATAATCAATCGCTTTCGCGAATACTTTAGAAACTCAATAAATTTCTTTGAGACTTACTACGACACCGTACCTTATTGATAATCAATTTTATTTCTCCAAAGTAGTATAATTGGCTCTTCTAGAGCTTTCAATTAATTTTGTACTATCACATATTTATCAATATCCATACGGTGAATATCTTTTTCAAGAAGAAAGTTAGACCATTATGGTCATGGTCAAAATCATTATACACAAGATATATTATTTCCATTGAGAAAAAGAAGGAGAGGTTATTTGCCTGCATTTATTCATGATTGAGTATTCTATTTTGATTTTGTATTTATTTAAAATTGTAGAAATATGACTTGTTTCTCTTCTTGCTAATGTTACTATATTTTTTTGATTTTTATTTTTTTTNGATTTTGTATTTATTTAAAATTGTAGAAATATGACTTGTTTCTCTTCTTGCTAATGTTACTATATCTTTTTGATTTTTATTTCAAAAAAAAATCTAATTTTGACTTCATATTCTTATCTTTGCAATAATAATATCATTGAAATAAGAAAGAAGGTAAATATTCGAACTTGAATGTTTTGTTTTCTAATTTAAATAATGTAAAAACGGAATGTAAGTAGGCGAGAGGGCGGATGTAGCCAAGTGGATCAAGGCAATGGATTGTGAATCTACCATGCGTGGGTTCAATTCATGTCGTTCGCCCCTAATTCATAAATATTAGATAAATGATTGGCTACAAAGAGATTTTTTTTACTGAACGTGTCACAAGCTTACTCCTATTTTTATTTTTTTTGTAATAATAATAATATTGCCATAATATTTTGGGCATAATCACAATAGGTATGTTATCAATGACCATTCATGCCATAATAATGAAATTATTTTCTTATTTCATCTCAAACCTCCTCTTAGAGGTGAGTGTAGTATATTAACTACCACTAGCACTTACATATTCTTCCAAGAATGAATATGTATTCATAAATCAGATGTTGTCACATTCATATTATGAATGGACCATAATCATCTATATGTGCTTTAAAAAATCTCATGTCAAATCGATGACAAATATTACTTTCAAAGAGTGAAAGATTATTTTGGCCACAGTCTTAACAAGTGAGTGAAGGGTTAAGAATTTATATATTCTGTGTGAGATATTATAATTATTCGAGTAATTTTAGATTTTGTCGAAGTGTTTGCCATTGTGTTTCCAAGGTGATAAAAGTATATTTTTAAAACAATTAAAGGAACGAGGTAACTTGGGGGTAAATACTCAAGGAAAATTAAGTGCTAAAAACCGCATATATAGACAAGATATATATCTCGTATTTATTAGATTGGGGTAAACATCCAATGCAGGTGTTTTTTTACCATAATATGTGAGGAAGAAGAATATCCCATGTTTCAAGCAAAAGTATAGCAATTATTAGTCCTAAGTTAGGAGAAATAATATGATAGTCTTGTGGAGTTAAAAATTTGAATAAGAAGGAAGACTTTCGGCCAGTGGCGGACGCACATAGTGATAAATGGGTTCAGTTAAATCCGTTTCGTCAAAAAATAATACTGTATATATGTATAAATTACAATTAAAGATGTGTAAATTTTGTATAAATATTTTATTTAAACCCACTTGACAACTACTATTTTACGACTCAAGTTATATACTTCTAAGATTGAACCTGCCTGCACAAAATTCTGGGTCCGTCACTGCTTTCGGCTCAATGTCTTTAATTACCTTTCCACGTTCCTTTGGACCACTAGTTTTGGTGCTCCTAATTATGAAACTATGCATAAGATTGGTTTAGTAGCAACCTCTACATTTTGCTTCAACTTAAAACTAGTTAAATTAACATATTTGTTTCTTTTAAAAAGAGTACTCATAAATGAAGTGAGTACTATTGAGTGAGCCAAAATTCTATATTGTAATTTTAAACATCGTTTATTAACCCCAAAAAACAATATGATATTGGATCATCTTTTTATCTGGTCAATTTGGATTAGAAGTGGTCGTACAAAATAAAATGACAAATATAACAACACTGTTAAAGTGGAAAGTGAAAAATCTAAAACTCAATTGCTATATATAATAATTCAAAATTTCAGTGAACTTTTGTTATTGATGTCATAAAATATGTCAACTTGTGCAGGAAGATGCTCCTCGTGCACTTCTTAGATACCATATCGTACTTTTAATTTTTTTTTTATCATCTTTAAATTGTATAAAATGTTCAATACGTTTTATACAGCTAATAAGGTAAATTCACCCCTAATTTTGGAAGCATTTAATCTAAACTAATATAAAATTTGTACTCTTATTATAACACTAATAAGCAGCGGCGGAGCCAGGAATTTTATTGAGGGGAGTCAAAATATAAAGAAGATAAACTCCCTAAGAAATCAAGGGGTGTCATTATATTGTATATATACATATTTTAAAAAAATAATTACCAAATTAAACAGTATAATTTTCCGACAATATGTGGCTCCGCCACTACTGGTAAGACATAGAAGAAGAAATTTATACAATTGAAACGAATACATTTGCAACGCTCAAGCGTACCAAAATCTAATATGAATTACAAAAATAAAAAAATTAAGGGTTCGGGATCTGGGAATGAAAAAGGTCTTAATAAGATTAGTCATTTCTTTAATTATTAAACCTATACTCTTTCTGGTCCTCAACATTAGTCATGTTAACAAAAGGAATTTATTTTAAAATACTTAACGTTTTAGAAAATAATAAGTTATTTAATACCACTACTTTTTTCTTCTAAATCTATCCTTATTGTCTCAATTATTGGAGCATTAATTAAATGAGATGATAACAGAGAGATAATTTGATACTAGTAGTTTTAACAAAGCATCTCATAATTAAAGTTATTATATTATGTCTTTTTTAAAATACATATGAAAACTTTAAAAGACAATGAATATTTATCGGAGAGAGTATCATATTATTTATCTTTAATACTGGTGTATAACTGCCGGAATTACTTCACTCTTTCTTCTTCTTTTTTTGCTTTTGCGTTTCAGTTAATGATACTAATCCATTCGTTATACTTAACTAAATAACTAAATATCCTTTTTAGAATTTTAGGTATAATTAAAGAGTGTCCCCCCTCCCCCCCTTTTTTTTTATTAATTTAAATTTCTTTCTTTTTCTTCCGCGTTTTATCCAATTTTGCTCCAAATCTCTTGATCTTCACACCGCATTATTCCTACACAATTAAAATATAATACTAAGCACAAAATAATATAACTAATACTCAGATGACGAATAAAAGTACTAGAACATGAGGCAATAACGAGAAAATATATGTATTTTTGACCGAACATCAAGTGTTGTTTAATTTGCTTTTGTCTAATCAAAAGGTAAAAGGAATCAACATCCTATGAGATGAGAGTCTCAAAAGTTGCCTATAATCTATAAAAGGCCAAAGGTTTGTTGAATTATATGCAAATCTAAAAGCTATTGAGGGAAAGAAACAAATGCGGATAATAGGGGAAGGGAATTGGAACAAAAGAAGAAGCAAAAGTGTTAGGCTTGGGAAAGATTACAATCAAAGAGAATCATGTGCTTCTTCTTCACCAAGGTGGCTAGCTTTTTGGAGGAGACTCAAAATGCACAAGATTAAAAGCTTCAATAATAATACTAGTTCTTCTTCTTCTGGTTGTGTATATGATGCAGAAACATATATGCAGAATTTTGATCAAGGGTCAGAAAAAGTAGAGCCTGATAATCTTTATAGGTCATTTTCAGCTAGATATGCTCATCCCTCTCGCAGGAAAGAATTTATGGGGTTATAATATTGTAGAGCAGCATAATGTGTTTGATCATTGTTATACAAATTTAGCTTTTGTGGTTCTCTATAAAGACTCTTCTCTTGGTTTAATACAATTGTTTTTTTCATAAATAGCAAAGATTTCAGTTTGTAGAGTCTGGATTTCTTCTGTCTCATGACATGAGAATGGCTTCGTGTATCCACGTCTTTCTTCCTGCTACAGTAATGAATTGTAGGGTCCGCGTATCTACAAGCTTTTCCTCCGGAGCAATAACAAATCAAAGCATAAACATGTAGGGCTCAGTAATTGAGAACATATATTCTCAAATTTGATTGATTTAATGATCATAAGCAAAATATTCAGTGTACATTATTGTTAATTTTTTGATCATTTTTGGTATAATTTCATGCTGCAGCTGGCTTATTGGAAGCATGCTTACATGCAACAGCCTTGTTTTGATTCTTCAACTCATCTCCAGCTACCAGAAAGAATGCTGTGTGCCTGAAAAGCAAATAAATGTAATTCTTACAAATGCATACTATCTGCAAAAGTATACTTACTAAGGGAAGATCAATGAGATTAGCTTGTACCTGAAAAAGTTCATCATTTTAATTTTGGAATCTTCATCAATGTCTGTAGCACTGTCCAGTGCTTGTTGCATATGGTGTAACCATCTTTCTGCAGCCTTATGAGTGACTGGAAATGGGCGGTGGCGACCAATCAATGCTGGATGGCCTGCAGAAAGTCCAAGTGTGAAAGGTCAGTTTCTCAAACTACATGAAGCATAACTCATATAAGTAAAATAATACCACTGTATATTATAGAGGTGAAAAATGAAATTCTACTTCCAACTTACTTGTCTTCAATCATCCAAAGAAAGTGTTAGAACCATACATGTTGACATTACATTCCCATATCATCTCAACGTAGGAAGAAAATCTGGAGTATTAATTAGCTGTTCAACCTGATATATCTATCAGCTGAACTAGAGTGAAAACTGAGCAGGTGGAGGTTGATTTATTGATACCATCCCTAACTGTCCCAAGGAGAATGCTTAATTTCAACTCCAATCGTGACAGGTTTAATCTGTCCCCTCCATGAACACCCCAAAAAGAAAGTAAAATATAGGAATCACAGCTCAATCCCAAGAAGCTTTTCCATTTTTGAAGTAATTCACTTTTGACGTGTTCACAATAGTCAAAAGCATTTGTTAAGCAGAAGGAGAAGAGTTTTCCGGTTTTGGCAGATGCAGAAAAGTGGAATAATCCACATTCAAACCCAAATGACACAAACTGCTGACCAAAACTTTCAACTAATGAATAATGAATAAGCCTATCACAGTGGCAGAGGAGATTTTTAGGCATAAAAGATTAATCGTACTAATTTAGCAAATCTCTTCAAAGCCCCCACCATGGAGATAAGAACGCAGTATGGTAATGATTGGTTGGGTAAATAGCTGATTTGCAGTAGTTATGTGTGACTAGAGAAATTGTTTTATTTGAAAGAGTGATACCCCATGTTTGTTTAAGATCTAAGACAACGAGAACAAGAAAACTAGTAGAGATGAGGAAGGATCCAAACAAAGCTAGTTACTGTCTTCCAGCTAAGAAAGACAATTGCATGTTGGTTGGAGGTGCCATTTGTTAGCAGCAAGAATGGGGATACTGTATAAAAAAGGGAGAAACTAGTCGTGTGTAATATGACTCAAGAACCTGTCCTCATTATTTCTGTTAGGGATATCGTAGATATACCCTAGATCCAGTATCACATTTGATGATTCAAACATATTTTTGCGAACGTTATTTGATATAAAATATATGTGCAATTTGATATTCTTTTATCATAGTTAGTATTAATTGTTTGATTAACTTGATAAGGTCCTTGATTAAATTTTGAGACTTGACATTGTGATCGAGATCATGATAATGAGAGTAAAGTTTCTTATAGTTTAATCTAAATTTGTTCTTGATCATAGGATTATTAATTTGGACATTAGTAATCCGGTTAGATCAATATTTATGTGATCATCTTTATGGGATAAAGATTAGTTGATCTCATTAACTAAATCACATAGATAGATGATGCATATAGAGATATGATCATTGAACCGACTCATTGGATAATTCCTAATGGTTAGAATTACCATAAACTGTCAATAGGATATTCTCTTGAAGAATGTGATGTAAGAATTTCCTTTAACCTGAGATCGTCATAGTAATTGACAAGTTATTTATTGTGCTTTGATACTAGACACCTATGGCCCTTGGGCGATAGTTGAAAGGATGTTGGGTATGATTAAATACTTGTAGAATTAGTGATTAATCAAGATGGAATCTGTCAACTCTTGGTAATGAGTTTAAGCTCCATGTTGTCATAAATTACGACCAAACTAAGACCTTGGCCAGGGCAATTGAATGAAAGAAGAAATGAGTTTTTTAGGTAATTCAATGATCGATTATATTTGACATGAGCACATAGTTGGTCGCCTATTAGGATTTGACAGTTGAACTATATCCTAGGGTGATTCAGAGCTATAAAGGCAGAAGGAATTACTACATTATTCTTCTACTGGTTCTTGAGAGTAAATTGTATACTTCATTCTATCCGGTTATTAAGGAGTGTTGCTAGACGCCATCCTTGATTAGTATATTGATATGATCAATTTACTACCGGCTTAGTATTGAACCTATGGGGTCGCACACTAACGAGTGTTCTAATCTTTGCTAAAGGATTAATTACTTTATTATTTGATAATTAAATTAAAGAATTTGATTAGTCAAATAAATTTAGTTATTAGTCCAAATAAAATATTATTATATTCTTTGCTAGCACAAGGGATATAATTAATATTGTGAACAAATTGAAGTTTTCTATTTAGGATAGAAATTTGAATTGTATCTCTTGATTAAAATATATATGTGATATATATATTAATATTGATTTATATAAAGGTTGTATAAATAATATAATTTATTCTTGTAATCTAATTTTGAATTGGATCAAGTAATTAACTGATTCAACGTGTAAGCTGACTGTCATATACCCATTTAGAATGGGATTTAATTTTCCAATTGGAGATTCGATGAAGTTCAATTATGGAAAAACTTTGGAAGAAAAAAAAGGACATCCGCTTGTGTGACTACAAAGAGGACTTCTTAAATTACAATGTATACAAAAATGAGGTATGTATTTTTTGTAGATTTATACATATATTCTTATGAACTCAGCTCTTAATTTCTGTCATTTTGCTTTTTACAATTTTGTGCATTGTGACAGAAAAATTAATATCTTCCTGGTGCATCGTCTATTTTTTGTAGCATGATATCCTTTATTTAACACTTTTATTTTATTTTTTTCTCCCAGTTCAAGAACTTCAATGTTCTCCTGACAGTGTGCCAAGAGAAATTAAAAAATTTGTATCTTTGCAAGGTTTATTCTCTTCAACTCTTGGAACTGAGGTGACATCTTTTGAAATGTAGGAGAAGTTTAGGTGGCCACAATCTTCCATTTCAAGTTGTCATTCTAATACGTGCACTGAGCAGCTACAATTGATTCTGCCAAACGCTCTAACAAGAGAAGGACCTCATGTTTTGGCAAGTAGTGTGAAGTTAATATTGTTGGAGCTTATTTCGTGTGATTTCTTACTATATTGTAAAACATACCCTTAATATTGTTTTTAATTCCTTTAGTGATGATAATGAAGAAGCATTGAAATATCTGTAGACTATGCAGTTGTGGCTATCAAAACAAGTTGTCTTATTTGTTTTTAATAACTGGCGATCAAAGATCTATTTCCTCAATTCTTGATGCTTTAATACCAGGTCAAAGGAATATTTTATTCTTTGCATTTAAAAATTGTCAATGTGTAACAAATATGTATAATCTATTGCCTTTCTTTCTTATAAAAGTTCTAACATATATATATAGAAGTTTCATTAATGCTTCTTTGTTTCTACTGTATTTTTTAAATAATATTGTTTTATAAAAAATTATATTTAATATTTTTCGCACAACGCACGTGTACAAATACTAGTTATATAATTATATATCAGTTGGTTCGAGTTTTTTTACTCCATACCAAAACAAATCAAACCAAACCTAATCAAATTTTTTAATCGGACTGGTTTGACTTTTTAATTTGGTATTTTTTTTCTGGTTCGATGTTCATGGTTTTGACTTTTCGATTTGGTATAGTTTTTCGGTTCGACTTGAACACCCTAATAATAATCAATGATGCACCAATTATAGCTTTCTAATTTTCTTTAAGTTAACCCTGAGGGGTAGCTCAACTGGTAAAGGACTGAGGACAAAGTCCTTCAGGTCGCCAGTTCGAGCCCCCGCAGGGCCACTGGAGGCATTACAAACCGGTTGCGTCTCCACGGCCCTGTGGAACTAACCGTGCACCCGCTTTGAAACAGCGGAACCCGGTGAATATAGCTAGTCAGGTTCGCAAAGCGATGTTCGAAAACCACGGCAAAAAAGAAAAAAAATTGTTCTTTTAAGTTGATGTATGGTGGTATTTTTCAGAACGCAGTTTCCACGGTCCTCAAGGAGAAACCAAGAGTTTTAACATTCCAACAGAGTGATTCGGTGGTGGAGGAGATAGAATTGAGGTAAGCATACATCTTAATTAATCAATGATTTACTGATAATCCTACACATACCGAAACCGAAAAGTATAAAACGAAAACATACGCAATTTATTTTGTATAGTATTGGTATAATATTTTTAAAAGCCGAAAACCAATATAGTGAATCAAAATATATCAAAATAGTACCAAACTGATCGATGAACACTCTTAATCAGAATTTTTTAAGACGACGACAACAATATATATAATATATTCTCACATGTGGGGTCTGGGAATAAGAGTTTTTTAAGCTAGCGTTTGACTATAAATTCTCAAATTTGATTTAGAAATCTGATTCGGGTGAAGTTTGGTTTGGAGATGAAAATCTGTTTGGATATAATTACACTTTTTTTTGAAAAAAACATGAAATATGACTTATACCCATAAGTTTTAAAAACTATCAAAAATACCCCACGGCTCTGAAGAAAATTCATACAAAACAAGAGAAACAAATTTGAAGAAAATTTATACAAAACAAGCGAAAGCAAAACAAAAATAACAAACATTACCAGATTTTAGCAAATTACCTTCAAATTTTTGTCTTTACGGTGGACTGCCACAGATTGGCACAACAACTTTGGCGAAGGTTTTCTTCTGTTTATAGAGAAGGGCAGCCTCGTGAGTTTAACGAGGGAAAAGTGGGTAGATATGGATTAGTTGGGTCATAATAACAGAAAGCGGGTTTTTTTATAAAATACAAAAGTTTAGGGAAATTTTTGATTTTTTTTAAAAAACCAAATGGTAATATTTTGGGCCAAAAACAGCTCTTGAGTTGGTTATGGGATTTGGAAATTTGCCAAAATATGGATAAAATCTATAAACAAACAAGTATTTGCCATTTTTTTTTTCAAAATCTATGGTCAAACGGTGGCTAAGAACGAATTCGAATTCGTTTGAATGAGAGAAGAAAAAAAAGAGAGGAGATAGAATCCAATTTTTTAGATACCTTATCTAAAACATAGATAGGGTGTATCTTGCCAAATTGGATAAAACTATTATACTATTTTCTGCGTAAAACAATGAAATAATTGACGGAGGATTAAGAGCACTCTTGTGCTAATCAAGCAGAGGAAAGAAAATTTGCAGCTATGTATGCACATGAAGCAGCCTTAACATCATAAGACAAAAGAAGGCAAGATAGTTTAAGTTCTGAAGTTCTAAGGAAAGCAGTGAAAATTATTTGACTGAGAATTAAGAGCAGTCTTGTGCTAATCAAAGATAGAAAACATTGCTGCTATGCCTGAAGTAGTAGCCTTAATCCTCCTTTGATGGTGCTTCATCAGATACCTTTTCTTTACGACCAAATGATATTGCTGTTTTATCCATGAACCACCTGTAAAACATGATCAAAGAGTTAATTATTGTCTACAACAGACTAAGCGACAAAGAAAATGAAAAAAGGGGCAGCCCCGTACACTAAGCTCCCGCTATGCGCGAGGTACGGGGAAAGGCCAGACCACAAGGGTCTATTGTACGCAGCCTTATTACCCTGCAAGAGGCTGTTTCCACGGCTTGAACCCGTGACCTC
Source organism: Nicotiana paniculata (assembly GCA_005239505.1). Classification (NCBI taxonomy): domain Eukaryota; kingdom Viridiplantae; phylum Streptophyta; class Magnoliopsida; order Solanales; family Solanaceae; genus Nicotiana; species Nicotiana paniculata. The sequence goes on along the minus strand of ML358992.1, from coordinate 15,962 downwards.
ATGGTGGCAACAACTTTACCTCTTCAAAGAAAATAAAAGTTGACAATGTGTTATCAATACCTTTTCCAGCTTAATTTCTCAGCTACTTCTGTTTCTTGCCTTTCACATTCCTTCTCAATTATTGTCCAATCATCATCTTCGCGATCAGAACCAACAGAGTCCTTCCTCGAGCTGCCATTGAGATCATCTGGTAAAGCATTTTCTGATGCAGCATTCTTTACACCAGTTGGCTGGACACTGTAATCCATTCTTCCTTCACACTCCTCTTGCAATAAGTTGCCCTTTTCAGGGTTACATACCATATTTTGTTCCTCAGCCAATGAATTTTCTTCTGCACCGTCCGCTTTAGTAGAGGTTTCCACATTGTCCTCTTCGAACATCTTGTTTTCTTCTACTTTGTTAGTCAAACTTCCCTTATTTCCCTCCACAAATACCTTGTTTTCTTCAACTTGTCGTTTAGTATCCACGCTACTATCAGCATGCAACAAAGACGATGTATCACCCTTCTTCTCCAGTAATAACTTCTCTTCTTCGGATGCATGTGACATATAAGATTTATCATCCATTGAATTAACCTTGGCTAGCTCAGAAAATGACACTGCATTTTCAGTTTTTGCACCATCGCACTTTCCCAAAAACAACATCTGAAACTGCTTACGTAAAGTTGGCTGTAGAGCTGCAAAACTTTCAGATTTCTCAAAATTCCCATGTTCAAGCAGATTTTTTAAAGCATTGTCTACATATACAACTTCAAACATTTTGAAATTTGAAAGAGCCTCCATCTCCATAGACTCCCCTTTAATATATCCAACAACAAGCGGGCATCGGTTTTCTCCAGACGTCAGCGCAGTATTCACCTGGCACAAAGTCTTTTTTAACCAATCTACACAATGTTCCCCTCCTTTCATCAGCTGGACAGAAACAGTAAATATTCCATCCATTGTTATACGACTTCCAATTGTATAAAGTCTGGGGAAACTTTCCTTGGTGCAAAGAAATTCTATTCCAGTGTCTCTAAAAACAGCTGTGGTTTCCGGAAACTCATGATCAAGCAACCAGACTAAGAAGCTAGAGGATATAGGACGAGACAAGGTTTCAAGTGGTCCCACTGATTGAGTACCAATCACCAAAACATCTGCTTTTCCCCATTGCTCTTCTTTGTATTTCCTCCAGCTTGAGTAGAAGCCTGTCAATCTTTCATTAAGAAGCTTGACATTCTTTACGCCTTCTTCCTCCTCCATCAATTTAGGCTGATCAGGGATCTCGAGTAGTGTATTTTCTCCACCATCTTTCTTACCTTCTCCCGACTTAAACAGCTGATGACCATCTTTATTTCCTTCCTTTGACTTGTCATCCTCTTTAGCATCCAGCCAATTTCCTCCAAACTTAAACAGCTGATCACCATTTTTGCTACCTTCCTTTGACTTGTCCTCCTGACCATCCAAGCTTTTTGCTCCAAACTTGAACAGTTGATCATCACTTTTGCCTCCTTTTGCCTTATCGCCTTTACCATCCAATCTATTTGCTCCAAACATGAAGATTTGATCATTATTTTTGCCCCCTTCCTTTAACTTGTTGCTTTTACCATCCAATCTATTTGCCCCAACCTTAGACATCTGATCACCAGTTTTGTTTCCTTCCTTTAACTTGTCGCCTTTACCATCCAATCTATTTGCTCCAAACGTGAATAGTTGATCATCATTTTTGCCTCCTTCCTTCGCCTTGTCACCTTTAACATCCAATCTATTTGCTCCAAATGTGAACAGTTGATCATCATTTTTGCCTCCTTCCTTTGCCTTGTCGTCTTTACCATCCAATCTATTTGCCCCAAACTTGAACAGCTGATCACCAGTTTGGTTTCCTTCCTTTGAATTGTCTTCTTCAGCATCCAACCAACTTCCTCGAAACTTAAACAACTGATCACCATGTATGTTTGGTACCTTCAACTTGTCCTGTTTTCCACTAGAGGAAGCAGCGGACAGATTAAGATTCTTCATCAACAGCAAAACATTCTCATCAGTTTTGGTAGTCGGTAAAGGATTTTCATTCACACTTCTAACCGATGTACTCGATTGGCCTTTCTCTTTGATTTCAATTCCCTCACCCCAAAGGACCTCAGTTTTGTCAATACTAGAACCTAAATTGCTCCTCCTTTCCCTCAAACCTTTATGTTCAAATTTAAACTTATTATCCTTCGTTTTAGGAGCAGATTTATTTCCATTTTCCAAGAACTGCAAAAACACTTGCTCATCATTTTCACTCCACAAATCGCTCTCACGCTTATCCCTCAAATCCCTTTTTGTTTTCAAACTTCTTTTTTCCTTGCCAACATTCACAGTAGGACTAAAACTACGCATTGGAGGGATAAATTCAACTGATTTAGACACCTCTTTCTCATTAAAAACTCCCCAACCAAAGTTTGTTTTTTCAGCAGTATTAATCAACTTATCAATACCAGAATTCACAGTTGCAGCTTTATACTTTTTAGGTTCTAAATCATTAATACAACTCCAAAAAAGCTTAGACTTTGGATACTCACCTGCTATATAACCAACAACAAACGGACAACAACGATTCTCAACATCATCAAAAAACATCTTGCTGTTGTGAATTACTCTCTCGTTACGTATCGTAGCATCAATTAACGCAAACCCCTCATCGTTCTTACCCTTCAATTGAACAGAAACAGGAATATTCTGCATCAAAGTTGCACAACAACACAAAGAACGAATCTTGGAAAAATTCTTCTGAGTACAGAAAAAATATATCCCATATAGAGTGAAAATCGTCGTTGTATCATTCAGTTCTTCACCTATAAGCCATAAGTAGAATTGGGTTGACTGAGAATTTGATGAGTCTGTTTCTTGGTTTGAATGGATGACAACAACATCAGAATTTTGCCATAAATCTTGTTTATGAAAACTCAAACTGTTGTAAAAGGCACCAAGCCTTTTCTGGAACAGTTCTTTCATCATTTTTTGTGGATTTTTGGAACTGGAAATTGATGGTTTAAACAAGAAAAGAGTGATCAGTGACTTTTGTTTGTAGTCGTGATCATATGAAGAAGAAGACAAATAGGTTTAGAGGTCTTTGTAGAATTCGTCAAAGTCATGGAAATTGTGTTATACTAGGAATATGATTGGAAATTTACATCATATAAGAGTCCATGTATAAGCTTGTAACTTTGGAGTTGCGAAAAATAAGGGGAAATAAAGGAAAGATAATCCATATTAAATTTCAAGATTTTCAACAAACCTTTTGTTAATAGAGGAAAAAAAAAAACTTATGTTAAGAAGTTGAGAACATTTAGGAACTAATTATGGTGAGTTAAATATTGTAACGGGATTATTTCAAAGGAAAGATCTTTAAATGCTATAGATATGTTTGTTTTATGATTTTCTTCATAAAATTTATTAGGTATGATTTCGACTTCATTTCAATTTTATTCGCATTTTTAGCTTCTTGCTTCTGAATCTTTTTTAACTATAATTCTTTTGGCAAGAATATTTCCAAAGAAGACAAGGAAGTTCTTACTAAAAATGAAAAGAAAACGATTTAAGGCCATGTAATATGGGCTTATCTAGAAAGTATTGAAATGGTTAATTGTGTTATAGTACGCTTAAAATTGTTAAAATTCCTCATTGATAGACACTTGTAGGCATGTAATAAATAATTTGGATTATATTTTAAATATACTATTCCAAGTAAACATTATGGGCTAATATAATAAAATTGTATATATAAGTCCAACATCTATGGATTAAATAAATAAATTTTAATCCATTGGGCTAGCTCGTTTAGTTGGGCTACAAATGATGATTCCACTTCATTAGGCCCAATATGCCATCTTCCAAGAGGCCCGGTTTGGTGTCACGTGTCAAATGACGTGGCGCGCCTAGTCAAACAGAAGAGCCAATGGAATCATGACACGTGTCAAAATGACAACGCATGCCAAGTCAAATTAAAAGGCCAATGAAACCGCGCCGCATGTGCAAGTGACATGTTCTGGCCAATCAAATGCGACCTTGTCACTCTTCAATTTGATTGGTTGGAAAGAATTTGTTCTTATCACAACTCCTCCCTTCTACAACTATAAATAGGGGTCTTCATAACCCAGAAAAGGGACCAGAAGATATAACAAGAAGCAAGAGGGAGCTCGTGGATCAAACGATGCGGATTTCTCTAAAAGCTACAAGCATTCAAGTGTTCTAAGGATAAAAAGATCAAGACAAAGATTCAAGAACAAGTTGCAAGCCCTTGGATTAAAAATACGTCAAGATCAAGATCAGGCCTGAAGCACTTGGATTAAAATAAATAAAATTCAAAGATTAAGCTCAAAAGCTTTTTTTATTTACTATTGGAAAGAAGAATCGGAGGATTCATAGAGATTGTAACACTCAAATATTTGAAATCAAATACTACAATTATTGCGATATTTTTCGATCTTGATTTTATTTTCTCGACGCAAATTTATTGTCTACAACACCTAACCAACAATGTCAACGATGGTGACAATGGATTGTAATATGTATAACTCCTTTTAACAAGTAATATAAATATCCTATTATTACTCAAAAAAAAAAGTGTTCTTGAACTGCAAAACTACAAATTGCTCCTTTTAGTAGTTGCTGATTTTAGGTACTAGTTGGCATTGCCCAATGGCATATATGGGAATGAAATACTTTGACACCTCTCTAGTTGTTGAGATAAAAAAAAGACATACAATTAATACGTTTTATTTACTATTCGTTCACTTTTAGTTGTTCGTTTTTGACTTTGCACTCTCTTTAAGAAAAAAATAAATAAAATATTGGTCTTTAAACTTAGTGTATCTTAATTTTAAGTTTGGTGTAGCTTAAAGAGAGTGAATGGAAAATGGTGGGAAAAGAAATTGAGTGAAGTGAAATTTTGAATTAGTGCACTTTGTCCCTCATTGGAAGAAGTAAAGAAAATCTATGTATATATATAGAGAAGTTATTCTTCTAGCTCTTAAAGAGTAGAGAAGAAGGCAAGTCTCGCGTCGTCGTCGCTCGCTCGGCTTTGGTATTTTTTTTTTTTGACAAAATTCCTTTCAAATTATTTAATTAATTAATTTAATAATTAACAAAAATTCAATCTGGAATAACCCATGACCGACGAGCCGGTCCAGTCTAGATTTGGTCAAAGATTGATTGATTGATTCATTTTTTTTTGGACAAAATTCCTTTCAAATTATTTAATTAATTAATTTAATAATTAACGAAAGTTCAATCCAAAATAACCCATGACTCGCGACCCGGTCCGGTCCGGTCCGGTCCGTTTTTCTTTCCCGGATTATTTTAAATTCGTTTTTAATTTTACCGCAATATTCACACCTATTCCAACAGCTATGGCTGTTCTGAAAGGTTGCAAAACCTTTTCAGAAACAATACGAAATTGGCTATAAATATGCCTTGAATCCCAGAATTTTTACTTACTAAATTTTCTGATCTTCTTATTCTTCTTCTTCTGCATAAAATATTCCAGTATATTTTACGATCATCGAGTGGTTCGCCGATCACCAAAGTTTTTGGTACCGATACGCTAGTGAGTTAAATCGTTCTATCCTGGGAGGATATATTCCAAAACTTCGGGTACTTGAGGAGAATAATTTCCTTAAGGACACACTGTGTATTTAGTGGGCTCGGTTTATTCCTATATTGTTTTCAGAAGAGAATTGACGTTCTAGTTCTACTAACTTTTTTGTTTCTGTATTCTCAGAAAATTTACTGTTTTATTTAGTTTATAGCAATACAGATTAATAACAATCTTAAGGAAATTATTATTTTTAATTATATTATGTATTCTGTTTGTGGAAATTAAAATCTGTGTGTTTTTCTACTCCTTCTGAATTTTATTATTCTGATTTGAAGATATAAAAACTTCATCAGAGTTTTGAAATTCAGAAAACGATTTGAAGAACATAAAAACTTCATCGTTTTCTGTGAAACAGTATATAAAAACTTTGATTTTTATGTATTATACATATTGTTTATTGTTAATTACAGTATTGTTTACTGTTCTGGTTTTGCCATTGATTGAACTCTTCTGTTGTTGACAATGAGAAAATGACAATTGATAACGGAAATTCTTCTACGACTGTTGCGGCAACGATGATAGCCTCGTCAAGCCGGACTTGTTCCACCGACAGAAAAATCGGAGAAATTTTCTGGAGCCAACTTCAAAGGATGGCAGCAAAGTGTGTTCTTCTAGCTTACCACACTTCGTATGCAACAATTCACTAGTGAAGAACCTTCAGTGCCTGTTGCGGACATGCCGGACAACGAGAAGTTCATGATTGTTGAAGCATGGAAGCAGGCAGATTTTCTTTGCAAAGGCTATATCCTAAGCGCTTTAGAGATGACTTGTACAATGTGTACAGTGCGATGAATACTTCGAAAGAATTATGGGACGCACTTGATAAGAAGTACAAGGCGGAAGATCCATGCTTGAAGAAATTTGTGTTTGCCAAGTTTCTAGACAACAAAATTGTGGTAACCCAAGTTCACGAGCTTCAACTTATTTTTCACGACCTTATTGCTGAAGGTATGGTCGTGAATGAAGCATTTCAAGTGGCTGCAATGATTGAAAAGTTGCCTCCTTCGTGGAGAGATTTCAAGAACTATCTTAAGCACAAGCGCAAAGAAATAAAGTTGGAAGATCTTGTGATTCGTCTCAAGATTGAGGAAGACAACAAAAAAGCCGAGAAGAAGTCTCGTGGAAATTCAACGATCATGGGAGCTAATATCGTTGAGGAGACTGCTCCAAAAAGTAAGAAGAGGAAGAGATCTTTTGGACAGACTAAGGAGCAGAACAAAAGAAATTCAAGGGCAACTGCCACAACTGTGGAAGAGTTGGTCACAAAGCCCCTGATTGTCGTCTCCCGGAAAAGGATAAGAAGAAGGGACATGCCAATATAGTGGAGAAGAATGATGACATTGATGAACTTTGTGCAATTCTTTCGAAATGCAACTCAGTTGGAAATCCGAAGGAGTGGTGGATTGACTCCAGAGTCACTCGACATGTTTGTGCGGTCAAAGAAACATTTGCGACTTACTCTACTGCTGGTCCCAAAGAATAAATTTCCATGGAAAATAATTCAACAGCCAAGATTTAAGGTTATGAGAAGATATTCTTAAAGATTACTTCCGATAAGGTATTAACGCTCAACAACGTTCATCATGTTCGTACTATTAGGAAGAATTTAGTTTCTACTTCTTTACTTGTGAAGAATGGGTTCAAATATGTATCGTTTCTGATAAAGTTGTTGTGAGAAAGAATGAAATGTATGTTGGAAAAGGCTACCTCACGGAGGGCCTTTTCAAACTCAATGTAATGGTTGTTGTTAGTATGAATAAAATTTCAGCTTCTTCTTATTTGTTGGAGTTAAATCATTTATGGCATATTCGTTTAGGACATGTCAATTATAAAACCATGCGGTTATTAATTATTTTAGAAATATTTCCTAAATTCGAGTGTAATAAATTGAAATGTCAAATATGTGTTGAATATAAGTTTGTAAAACATCCTTATAAATCTGTTGAAAAGAATTCAAATCTTTTAGACTTAATTCATACTGACATTTGCGATATGAAGTCGACACCATCTCGAGGTAGGAAAAAGTATTTTATTTCTTTTATTGACGACTGCACTCGATATTTTTATGTTTATTTGCTTAATAGTAAGGATGAAGCAATTGAAGCATTTAAGCAATACAAGAATGAAATGGAGAATCAATTGAATAAAAATAACAAAATGATTAGAAATGATAGAGGTGGAGAATATGAATCTCCGTTTGCAGAAATATGTTCGGAATATGGAATTCTCCATCAAACTACTGCACCTTACACACCTCAATCCAACGGAATTGCGAAAAGAAAAAATTGGACATTAAAGGAAATGACGAATTCGTTATAAGTAAGTTCCGGATTACCGCAGAGTTTGTGGGGGAAAGCTATCCTTACAGCTAACCGAATACTCAACAGAGTACCCCACAGAAAAATGCAATATATTCCATATGAAAAATGGAAAGGAAGAAAACCTAACTTGAAATAATTCAAAGTGTGGGGGTGTCTAGCAAAGATACAAGTTCTTTTACCTAAAAGGGTTAAAATCGGACCAAAAATAGTAGATTGCGTTTTCAGTGGATATGCTACAAATAGTAAAGCATGTTGGTTTTTGGTCCATAAATCCGATAATCCTGAGATTCATGTTAATACGGTAATGGAATCAGATAATGCTGAATTCTTTAAAGCATTTAGCCATATAAAACTGAATGCGAGTCGTTAAGTGAAAGACCTAAACGACCTCGGGAAGAACCAGAGGAAAATACTCCAAGTGTAGAAGATCCAAGCCGTAGCAAACATCAAAGAACATCTACTTCCTTTGGATCAGATTTTGTGACGTTCTTGCTTGAAAATAAACATCAAACTTTTAAAGCAGCTATGTCGTCTTCTGATTCAGTGTTTTGGAAAGAGGCAATCAATAGTGAGATTCAATCAATTTTGGATAACCAAACATGGGATTTTATTTTATCTTCCTCCTGAAAATAAGACTTTAGGTTCAAAATGGATCTTTAAACGGAAAATGAAAGTTGATGGCACTATTGACAAATATAAGGCAAGACTTATTGTCAAAGGTTATAGACAAAAGGAAGGCCTTGATTACTTTGACACTTACTCGCTAGTAACGAGGATAACATCTATTAGGATGTTAGTGGCATTAGCGGCCGTGTATGGTCTTTAAATCTATCAAATGGATGTTAAAACAACTTTCTTAAATGGAGAATTGGAGGAAGAGATTTACATGGAAAAAACTGAGGGTTTTGTGGTTCCTGCTAAAGAAAAGAAAGTGTGCAAACTTGTTAAGTCGCTTTATGGACTTAAACAAGCACCCAAACAATGGCATGCCAAATTTGATCAAATAATGTTGGCAAGTGGGTTTAAAATCAACGAGTGCGACAAATGTGTTTACATTAAAAACACTCCAGATCATGAAGTCATTGTTTGTTTATATGTTGATGACATGTTGATAATGAACAAAAATATGTCAGATATAAATGCTACAAAGCGCATGTTGGCTAGCAAATTCGATATGAAAGACTTAGGAGTTGCTGATGTGATCTTAGGAATCAGAATTCACAAGACTCCACAAGGTCTAGCATTATCACAGTCTCACTACATTGAAAAGGTACTTGACAAGTTCAAGTATTTGGATTTCAAAATTGCCAAGACTCCAATTGACGTGAGTTATGCACTTCAAAAGAATGAAGGTGAAAGTGACTCACAACTGGACTATGCAAGAGTATTGGGAAGTTTGATGTATATAATGAATTGTACGCGACCAGATATAGCATGTGCTATTAGCAAACTGAGTCGATTTACAAGTAATCCCAATCAAATACATTAGATGGAAATGAAACGAGATTTGGGCTATCTGAAACATACCCAAAACTATGCTTTGCATTATAACAAATATCTCTCCGTGATCGAGGGATATAGTGATGCAAATTGGATCACCGGGTCATCTGAAGTTAAATCCACAAGTGGATATGTTTTCACAATTGGGGGTAGAGCAGTGTCTTGGAAATCATCCAAACAAACGTGCATCGCTCGTTCCACAATGGAATCTGAATTCATAGCTTTAGATAAGGTCGGTGAAAAAGCTGAATGGCTCCGGAATTTCTTGGAAGATATTCCATTTTGTCCCAAACCTTTGGCACCTATTTGTATACATTGTGATAGTCAAGTGGAAATAGGTAGGGCAGGGAGCGTTATGTATAACGGAAAATCTCGTCATATACAACGGATACATAATACCGTTAAACAACTACTCTCTAGTGGTGTTATCACAAGAGATAACGTGTCGGATCCACTTACAAAAGGCCTGTTTAGAGATACAGTTGAAAGATCATCAAAGGGAATGGGTTAAGGCCTAGGACAAGTCATCATGGCGGTAACTCTACCTAGTAGACTGGAGATCCCAAGAGCTAAGTTCAAAGAGATCAAAAAAAGTCATGAATGACGATTCAACATTGTCAAATAACTCAACCCATTCTCGTGATGAAGACAATGTTCAGAAATAAAGGTAAAGCATTAAGGATTTTTGATGAGTCAACAAAGCTTAAAGTTTTTTAATGATTTGCTAGTCTGGAAGGATATGACTAGATAGTGTGTCTTTAGGATTACACGTTTAGGAATCACCTATGTGAGTGTGAAGTGTAAGTCGCTTCAAGGGGAATGAAAGTAAAGGCCCATTCTTTAAGCACTCATGAAACCAAGCGGTGTTCATGGCTGAAACGAACACAACCGTGAGAACCATAGATGGTTAAGAATTGATTGTGTGACTTATGTTGTCTAAGTATACAACAAAGCTCGACGGTTCAAAGATATCAAATCTATCGATTGACCGAGTATATCCGATATAAGTTCACTACGGAAAGTTCTAAGAGAAACCTACTTATCCAAATGCAATTAATTCTTGCATGTAAAACGCACACATGTCCGTGCATTTCTTAATTTTATAGCCATTCCCCATTCATGTGGGGGATTATTGGTCTTTAAGCTTGTGTATCTTAATTTTAAGCTTGGTGTAGCTTAAAGAGAGTGAATGAAAAATGGTGGGAAAAGAAATAGAGGAAAGCGAAATTTTAAATTAGTACACGTTGTCTCTCATTGGAAGAAGTAAAGAAAAATCTATGTGTATATATAGAGAAGCTCTTCTTCTAGCTCTTAAAGAGTGGAGAAGAAGGCAAGCCTCGCGTCGATCGCTCGCTCGCTCGGATTTGGTAATTTTTTTTGGGACAAAATTCCTTTCAAATTAGTATTACAAGTTTATTGTTCATATTGTTGGTGCTTGACATCATGAGACGACGGTAAATGATACAATCTATCTAAATGTGGTATTCATCAAACAATACCATACGATACATTATGAAACGACATGTAACAAACATCCAAACAAGTTATTAGTATTGTGGATAAATAAAAGTGAAAATATATTTTTAGCATAGTGGACAAGTAAAAATGAACGAAGGGAGTACTCTTTTTACCTCCCTTTAGGGGATCCAAAAATAGTTTTTTTAACGTGTTCTTAACGTCATTAAAACTTTGAATACAGGTTGAAGGCACCCCCCCCACCCCTTTATAATTTAATGGATTACTTATATCTTTTTGTTTCTAGAACTATTATATTCAATTTTCTATATAAGGTAAACTCAATATAATTTTATTTCAGAAAAAAAAAAATGGCACTACTAGTTAGCCTATTGGTATGACGCATTGAGAGGGCAGAGAGTGAAGCCCAAACGGGTTGTTATGGGGCTTCGACTTTTAAACCAGGTAATCATTTGAAAGAGCTTCTATTTAGAAATTAGCCAATGTATCATGAATTTCAGTTTTTTAATTTAATTTTTTAGCATAAAAGTATCCTGAATTGCCCTGAAATTAAGATTTTTAGTTTAATATTTTAGGATAAAATAAATATCGGATAATCCCTACATTTTTTAGCATAAAAGTATCCTTGAAAATATCTATTTGTGCACCTCCCCCTTCGACTTTCAACACATATAAAGCAGGCCCAACGTGTGGGCCCAACATTCAGTAGAGTATATTTTGAAGAAAATCTCACTTTATACCCATTAATTTCAAATTATTTACCCTTTAATGCCCAAGCCCAAACTATTTACTACTCCTACTCATACGGCCCAAATTATTTACCCGTTTATCCATTTATTGTATTAAAATAGCTCTTCTTTCTGTTACACCTCCTTTTTCTCGAAAGGATGGGATAAGGGGAGTTTTTCCAATTTAAGTGACATAATCGAATTTGAGATTATTTTTGTTTATTCAGAGTCGCCACCCGAATTTTTTACGGTGTTCCGAGACACCATTTATTTTTAATATCCCAAATCAAGGAAATTTTGACTCCGTTTAAAAAGTCTGCGAACCAGAAGACCGGGTAAGGAATTATGTTAATCCGGTAAAAGGTGTTAGGCACTCCCGAATTCCGTGGTTCTAGCATGGTCACTTAATGATTTATATTTGTCCTAAATTGTTTTATTACTGAGTTTACCTATGTGCATTTAGATATTTTTTACCGCTTCTAATTATTCAAATATTTTTGTATTTAAAGAATTATTTTAAGACGGGTTACGTATGCGTATACCCGCTTGAATTGATGCGTCAAAAATTATGTCACGCGGACGTGTACATAATTCATGACACTTTATTCATTTAATAAAATAGTCAAAGTCGCGCAAGCGCATGTTTTGGTTTTATTTAAAAATCGAGATCACGTCACGCGAACATGTGCGTAATCACGGTAATAATTTAAAATCCGCTCCTAAAGGCATCTCTACGAATGTTCATTTTCTGAAACTTATTTGTGTCACGCGAACGTGTATACAATTTTAAAGAATATTTGTTACCAAAAAAGAGTAATTCAAAGTTACGCGAACGTATACTTTAATTTTAAAATATTTAAGAATTCTAGGTGTATCAATTACCTAATTAAGGACGAGTCTAAACATTCTTACTATTTGAAAAGATTATCTTCCTAAGTCATTTGCAATATTAATTTAGGAGTCAAAGAGATATTGGACTACAAAATATAGGTTTGTTCAAAGTCTTTTAAAACTGAGTTTGTCACGGATCCAGAATAAGGATATGGGCTGCCTAGAGGTATTAGAAATTCGGCCCAACATTTGCATTAAATATACTGGGCCAGTCCTGTTTCGGCAATTATCAAAAGGAAGATAGATATTGTTCAGCTAAAAAAACGTTACATAAAAGAGCTAATGGCATTTTAAGTTGAGTTAATCAGTATTTATCAGATGTCCAACTAACTTGAGATCATCTTGTTTTAGAATGTAGTAAAAGCATTTAGGCCATTGGGCTTCATACCCCAGGCCTAACGACCTGGAGTCCAGACTTGTTTAGGTTATTGGGCCATTTATAAGTCTAGTCCATTTCCTACGGTCTTCATATTCAATTTAAGAGAAATAAAGCTATTGGGCATTTAAATAATAAAACAGTCCAGTCCATTACAATAATCCAGAATAAACGGGGAGGTGATATAGTATTTTTACAAAATAGATACGATTGTTACAAATTACTATTTTTCCTCCTAATATACATGAGAATAAATATCTTAAACTAGATAAAATTTCTAAAAATGCTACTGCTTTCAGCCTAAACTAGATAAAATTTCTAAAATGCTACTGCTTTCAGCCTTAACCAAGCCAGGATTGCTCGTTACTTTGATTATAGGATCGACCACCTGCATCTATATGCATTTTTAGAATAAATCTGACCAACTGGTGGTCAGATTTATATCTTTAATGTTGTTTTACATATGGACTTACAAGTTCATCCGAATTTTAAACAAACCTAAACCAACAATATGTTCATGCTATCTAGATATCAAGCAAACATAAACATGAACTAACACCTATAATCTAAATTTACAGCTAGAACACAAAAACATAGACAATGAAACAGATTCAAACAAAGATTCCATTTAATGTAAACATAGTTACATACCTTTAAAGAGAAAAACAACCAGAAAATGACCAAATAAAGGTTAGAAAACCCAAAAACTTAAGCTTAATCAGCAACCAAAACACATCAACAGACCAACAACAACAACCAGTGTATAACCCCAGAAAAACTAGATCAAAATAACCAATTTTACCCGAAAACTACAGCCGGAAGAAAACCAGTTTTTCAGAGTGTTTTTGCATCCATATTGGTATTTTCAGAGTGTTTTTGTGTTTTCAAAGTATTAACGTGTTTTTCAGAATAGCATATCCATGAGAGTGTGTGTAGAATCTATTCTTAGGAATTTTCAGAATGCATATTTCTATATTGTGTGTCAAATTTCAAAATCTATCTTGCAGAATTTCAGAATGTGTAATCTGTGTGCTTTTCAGAGCAGTCTATCTATGAGTGTCTGTCAATTTTCAAAATGTATCCCCATATTATATGTTGTAATGTGTAGTCTATATATAGGCTGCCTAGGTGAACATCTTTTTCAGGAATATCCTTATCTTAATTCTGAAAAATAGTACAGTTTTATAACAGCCCTGGTACAATTGTCCCTCTTATCCTATTTTCAGCATCTTTTTGTAACAGATAGGACATTTGTACATTTCTAGAAACTTCTTCTATTTTTACACCCTTTTTACTTCTGAAATTTTACTGTTTACCCAGAAATTCTGATTTAATATCTTTCTTATTTTAGTTTTGGTCTTTTATCTTTATTCTAAAAGTTTCTTAGGTTGTTAGAGCTAAAATTCTTTAATTAAAATTTCTAAAATACCCTAAAACACCCCTATAATTACCCCTTATTGTTCAGGGCTTTGGGCCATCAGTTGACCAATATGGGCCTAACCTAATTTGGCCTCCTTTTCCAAGAACTGGCCATTATTGAGTTCATGAGATCAAGTAACTCAAAACAGCCTACAGTAAACACCTGAGAGGTTACTAAGTTGACTAATTTGATCTAATTAGGCAATTGGGCTTATTAGTTACTATTTAAAGACTGAACTAAACCTAAAACCTATCTAGGATGTTTGATCAATTCAAAAATAGTTTAAACAGCCCTAAGTGTGCATAACTAAATAACAATTAGATCTAATTGACTAACAAAAATTAGTAATTAAGCTTAAGTAATTATTTTCAAAACCAGAACTATTCTAACAGTCCTAACATTCATAATCAATTAGACTTAAACAATGACTATTCTAAAAATAACAAATAAACAAGACACATGACAATATTTGAACCTAAGCCAAGGAGATCAGAAAATCAAACTAAATTCAAATAAACCTAAGACATGTATGATTAATTAGTACAAATTAGTACTAATCAACTATTTCAGAATAAAAAATAACAAGAGAAATAAGACAATATGAAAAAATAGATATGAAAACCTAAAAATTCAGAGTCAATTAGTCCACAAAACTCAGGAATTAAACAAGACAATCAGGAGAAACAAGACCCAGAAAAATACATATGAAAACCTAAACAATTCAGAAACAGTAAACCAAAAATTAAACTTAGGTGACTATTTTCAGAACAAGCAGCAAAAATTAGAGTCAAAAAAGGTACCAGTTTGATTGAAAACAGGCTTGGCCGGATAAGGTTGACTTTTGGTCGGAACTTGGCTGGACTCCGGCGAGTTGAAAAGTGAGTCGAACCAGCGTGAATCGATTTCTCTTGTTACGAGCAATCGACTTACGTAGGTTGGAGCCACATGTTTGCTTGAAGTCGTCTAGAATATAGATTTAAGGTTTCCAGGTTTTTAGATCTGAAATAAATCGGATTTGAGATGTTTTTTGGGGAAGTGGTGAGGTATTAGAGTTGAGGATGAGGAGGAGATGGTCTGGTAGAGTTTTGGGTCAATTTGGAGGTGGTCCGCCCGCTGTGAGGCGATTTCCGACGGCGGAACTGGTGGGGGGATTTAGGGCGGCTAGGTTTGGGGGTTTGGGAGAGAGACATGCAAGAGTGGGGGTGTTTGAGGGGCAGGGGTCTGTTAGGACAATTATATAGGAATTGTGTTGTGGGTTGCGAGTCGTTGGATCACGATGAAACGAGGTTGTTTTGGGTAAGTGGGGTTTGGACCGGTTATGGGGGTAATTGGGCTGGGGTATATAAAGGGGAGTGTGCCTAACTTAACATTTAACCCAGTCCGATTAGCCCTTGAAAATTCCTATTAATAAACTAACCTAATCCTAATTAAATCACTAAAACTATAAAATAAATTTAACTTATGAAATCAATTAACTATTTTCCTCTATTATTTAGATAATGACTCCGATTTAATTTATAAGAACAAAACACCTTAATTTTAACATTAATATCATTAATTATCAAAGAAACAATTTTTTGTGATTTTCTTCTAAGAATGTGATTACATTATGTTACTAAGTATTAAATTAAATC
>MDKI01247803.1:0-16076 GCA_005239505.1 Nicotiana paniculata | reverse complement strand
ATAGTGATAAGGGTGGACATGCGAAATAAATGATAGTGATAAGGGTGGACATGCGAAATAAATAATAGTGATAAGGGTGGACATGCGAGATAAATGATAGTGATAAGGATGGACAAGGGAAATAAATGATAGTGATAAGGGTGGACAGGTGGGATCGGGTTGAACGTGCAACAAGACAATGATAAGAGATGATACTTATGTTTTACTGGATTTCAAAAATGTTTTGTTGGTTTTTGAAACTCAAGGATTTGAAACTTACAAATTTGAAAACTTATTGTTTTACTCTACTGTTTCTCATATTATGCACATACACTGGTTTTCAAGTTAAGTTTGGAAATTTATGTGAGATCTTGGTTACAGATGAGGCCTGGAATAGGCGACTGAGTTATTTGATTGATTGTTGCAGTTGATCTTTCTTATTTGTGTAGAATTGTTTCCTTGCTCTATTATATATTTTTTTACAGCTTAAGTTATAATTGCCCCGCCTTAGCCTCGTCACTACTTCATCGAGGTTAGGCTCGGCACTTACTCAGTACATGAGGTCGGTTGTCCTGATACTACACTGTGCACTCTTTTGTGCAGATCCAGGTACCGGCCAACAGTAGAGAGTTTTAGTAGCAGCTATCCATTATCCGGAGACACGAGGTATATCTGCCGGTGTTCTCAAAACAGTTATATTATTTCTTTTCGTCCATTATTTGTAGTATTCTTTAGAAGTTCGTGAATTGTGACACCAGACCTTGGGGTAGTCTTAGATTTATTTATATGATTTGTTCGTGGCTCGGTTTATTTATTGGTTTAGTTATTTACACTTGGAGTTATTCATTGGAAACCATTAGTCTTAGTTTACTTTAACTTTATTTTATTGTGCTTAAGTAAGTAATCAAAGGAAAATAGCTAATCAAATTCTAACACTGGCTTGCCTAGCAAGTGTGGTGTTAGGCGCCATCCCGATCCCTAATGTTGGGAATTTGGGTCGTGACAAGTTGGTATCAGAGCACTAGGTTGCTTAGGTCTCACAATTCACGAACAAGCTTGTTAGAGTCTTAAGGATCGATACGGAGACATCTGTACTTATCCCTCAGAGGCTAATGAGTTAGGAAACAACTCCATTTGTATTTCTATTCTATCATGCGATTCTTGTTTTCTCCAAAAAAAACTGATTGAATTCTTCTATTCTCTCGTAGATGGCGAGAACCCGTGCTTCCTCTTCCGCTGACCAATCATCCAGTCTTCCAGCAGCAGCAGTAGCTCCTACTAGGGGCAGAGGCCGAGGCCACGTCAGAGGTCGGGGCCGGGGCAAGACACAACCCGTTGCTCAGACAGCAGCCCCAGCTGCGTAGCCCCAGGTTGAGATTCATGAGGGGGTTCCCGCTCAGACCGCTCCAGCGAGACCAGCCCAGGTCCCAGAGGAGTTTATTGCCACCCCAGTACTTCAGGATGCCTTGATCCGTTTAGTAGGAATCATGGAGAGTATGGCCCAGACTGGCACCCTCCCCGTGACTCGAGAACCTCCTCTGCAGAGTTTTCAACATGCTCAGCCGGTTCGCCCGAGTCAGCTTACTTATCAGGAGGGATGTTTTGAGTGTGGTGAATATGGGCATGTCCGGAGGACTTCTTCGAAATATGCAGGTAATCAGTTTCAGCATTATGGTTCTCGTGCTATAGTTCCGGCTCCAGCTCCAGTACCACCTGGCTAGCCAGCTAGGGGTAGGGGTCAGCCAGTTAGAGGTAGAGGCCAGAATGTTAGAGGTGGAGGTCAGGTATCTAGGGGTGGAGTCCATCCTGCTAGAGGTGGAGGTCCTCCTAGAGGTGTGATTCAGGGTGGCGGGGCCCAGCCCCGATTGTATGCATTTACATCCAGGCCTGAGGCGGAGTCCTCCGACGCTGTTATTATAGGTATCATCTCAGTTTGTGATGGAGCTGCTTCAGTTTTGTTTGATCTGGGGTCTACTTATTCTTTTGTTTCATCCTATTTGCCTCGTATTTGAATGTGCCCCATGATTCCTTGAGTGTTCCTCGGTAGGAGATGCTATTGTGGTAGATCATGTGTATCGTTCGTACGTAGTAGTCATTGAAGGTCTTCAAACTAGTGTGGATATTTTACTTATAGACATGGTCAATTTTGATGTTATATTGGGCATGGATTGGTTGTTGCCCCATTATGCCATCTTGGGCTTTCACGCCAAGACAGTTACCTTAGCTTTGCCGGGGTTGCCTCGATTAGAATGGAAAGGGACTCCTGGTCATTCTCCCATCCGAGTGATTTCATATTCCAATGCTCGTCGCATGGTGGAGAAAGGGTGTTTGGATTATTTGGCTCATATTCGTGACTTAGATGCCGAGGTTTTTTCCATAGAGACAGTTCCTATCGTTCGTGAGTTTCTCGAGGTATTTCCTGTAGACTTGCCGGGGATGCCACCCGACAGGGATATTGATTTTTGTATTGATGTGGCTCCGGGCACTCCGCCCATTTCCATTCCTCCATATCGGATGGCCCCACTAGAGTTGAAGGAACAATTACAAGACTTGATAGATAAGGGTTTCATCAGACCTAGTGTCTCGCTCTGGGGTGCACCGGTTTTGTTTGTAAAGAATAAAGATGGGTCGATGAGGATATGTATAGATTACCGGCAGTTGAATAAAGTTACTATCAAGAATAAGTATCCGTTGCCGAGAATTGACGACTTATTTGATTTTGAAAATTGATTTGAGGTCGGGCTATCTACAGCTGAAGATTAGGGCGTCCGATATTCCTAAGACAGCCTTTCGGACGAGGTATAGGCACTATGAATTTTTGGTTATGTCTTTTGGGATGACTAATGCTCCGGCAGCCTTTATGGATTTGATGAATCGGGTTTTCAAGCCCCATCTGGACTCTTTCATGATCGTGTTCATTGATGATATTCTAATATACTCCCGCAGTCGGGAAGAGCATGAGCAGCATCTCCATATATCCCTCCAGACTTTGAGAGATAATCAGTTGTATGCCAAGTTTTCAAAATGTGAGTTCTAGTTAGATTCAGTAGCCTTCTTGGGCCATATCGTATCAGCTGAGGGTATTTAGGTTGATCCTAAGAAGATAGAGGCAGTCAAGAACTGGCCTAGACCCACTACAGCCATGGAGATCAGGAGCTTCTTGGATTTGGCGGGTTACTACTGTCATTTCATGAAGGGGTTCTCATCTATAGTGGCCCCAGTGACTAAGTTGACTCAGAAAGGTTCCCCATTTAAATGGTCAGACGAGTGCGAGGCGAGCTTTCAGAAGCTCAAGACATCCTTGACTTCAGCACCAGTGTTGGTGTTACCATCAGGTTCGGGTTATTTCACGGTGTATTGTGATGCTTCCCGAGTTAGACTTGGAGCAGTATTGATGCAGGATGGCAGGGTGATTGCATATGCGTCTCGGTAGCTGAAAGTCCATGACAAGAATTATCCTGTTCATGACTTAGAGTTGGCAACCATAGTTCATGCATTGAAAATTTGGAGGCACTATCTTTATGGCGTGCCGTGTGAGGTTTTCACTGTCCATCGCAGTATCCAGTACTTAGTCAAGAAGAAAGATCTAAATTTGAGGCAGCGAGATGGTTAGATTTACTGAAGGATTATGATGTCACTATATTATATCACCCGGGGAAGGCCAACGTGGTGGCCGATGCATTGAGTAGAAAGGTGTGAGTATGGGCAGCCTTGCGTATATTCCAGTCGGTGAGAGACCATTAGCTTCAGACATTCAAACGTTGGCTAATCAGTTCGTGAGGTTGGATATTTCGCCCAGCAGTGTTCTAGCTTGTACAATCGTTCGGTCTTCTCTAATTGAGCGTATCCGGGAGCGGCAGGATGATGACCCACATTTGATGGTTCTTAGGGACACAGTTTGACGCGGTGGTGCCAAGAAGGTTACAGTTGGATATGACGATGTTTTGAGGATGCAGGGTCGTATATGTGTACCCAATGTTGACGGCCTTCGTGAGTTGATCCTTGAGGAGGCTCACAGTTCTAAGTATTCGATTCACCCAGGTGCAGCCAAAATGTACCAGGATTTTAGGCAGCATTATTGGTGGAGAAGGATGAAAAAGGACATTGTAGCTTATGTGGCTCGTTGCTTAAATTGTCAGCAGGTAAAGTATGAGCATCAGAGACCCGGTGGTTTTCTTCAGCAGATGGAGATTCCTGAGTGGAAGTGAGAGTGTATCACTATGGACTTTGTTGTTGGACTCCCACGGACCCAGAGGAAATTTGATGCAGTGCGGGTTATTGTGGATAGGCTGACTAAATCAGCACATTTCATTCATGTAGCAAGTACTTACACTTCGGAGCGGTTGGCTGAGTTATATATTTGGGAGATTGTTCGCCTTCATGGTGTGTCCGTGTCTATCATTTCTGACCGGGGCACGCAGTTTATTTCGCACTTTTGGAGGGCAGTTCAGCGTGAGTTGGGTACCCGAGTGGAGTTGAGCACAGCATTTCATCCTCAGACTGACGGGCAGTCCGAGCATACCATTCATATTTTGGAGGATATGCTTTGCGCTTGTGTTATTGACTTTGGAGGTTCTTTGGATCAATTTTTACCGTTAGCGGAGTTTGCTTATAATAATAGTTATTAGTCGAGCATTCATATAGCTCCTTATGAGGCATTATATGGTAGACGGTGCATATCGCCAGTTGGATGGTTCGATCAAGGAGAGGCTCGGTTAGTGGGTACAGACTTAGTTCAGGAGGCCTTAGATAAGTTCAAGATTATTCAGGAGAGACTTCGTGCGGCTCAGTCTAGGAAAAAGAGTTATGTTGATCGTAAGGTTCGTGATGTGGCATTCATAGTTGGAGAGTTATTATTACTTCGTCTATCGCCCATGAAAGGTGTTATGAGGTTTGGAAAGAAGGGTCAGTTGAGCCCTAGGTATATCGGGCCGTTTGAGGTTCTTGATAGGGTGGGGGAGGTGGATTATAGACTTGCGTTGCCTCCAGGGTTATCCTCAGTTCATCCGGTATTCCACGTGTCTATGCTCTGGAAATATCATGGTGACCCGTCCCACGTGTTAGATTTCTGCTCTGTCCAATTGGACAAGTACTTGACTTATGAGGAGGAGCCAGTAGCCATTTTAGACCGGCAGGTTCGTCGGTTGAGTTCTAAGAGTTATCCTTCAGTACGAGTGCAGTGGAGAGGCCAGCCCGTTGAGGCAGCTACTTGGGAGTCCGAGTCGTACATGCAGAGAAGATATCCACACTTGTTCGCCAATTCAGGTAATTTTCTATGTCTGTTCGAGGACGAACGTTTGTTTTAGAGATGGAGATTGTGATGACCCAAGGGGTCATTTTATGAATTTAGACTCCGTTCTAGGCTTACTAGCCATAAAAAGGTTAATTTAAAATACCTCGATTTACGTGTGCAGTCTGGGCGTGAAACCAGAAATTTTTTTTTGTGAAAATATGAGAAATAGTAATTTCTACAATCAAAATTTGATTATAGTTGACTTCGGTCAATATTTTGAGTAAACGGACCCAGATCTGTGTTCCTACGATCCCGAGAGGTACGCAGTAAAATATGGGACTTGGCCATATGCCCGGAAATGAATTTCGAGGTCCCACGCCTTAGAAAACAATTTCTGGAAAAAAAGAATTGTTCTGCTGGTTAATTCAAGAAATAAAGAAATGAAATAATATGTGAAATATATGATATCAGGCCCGTATTTTGGTTCCGGAGCCCGGAAAAGTTCGTTATGTTATGTAAGCCCTATCTGTGAATTTTCATGAGAATCGGAGTTGATTTGATGTAATTCGGACATCCAGTTGAAAAGTTAGGAATTTGAGTGTTCTTGAGGAAATCTTGAGTTTTGAGGCTAAATCTGCAGATTTTGATGTTATTTTGATGATTTGATTGCACGAACAAGTCCGTATGATATTTCCAGACTTTTGTGCATGTTTAGTTTGGAGCCACGAAGGCTCGGGTGAGTTTCGTGTAGGCTACGGAGTGTCTAGACTTAGAAAAATACCCCAACAACTGAACATCTGGTGTGAAGGCCTCAGATCACGTAAATGCGAGATCCGGCTTCGCAAATACGAAGCCAATGCCAGCCTCAGATCTCGCAAATACGAGGTCCTGGGGTCGCAAATGCGAAGGGCCATGTTCGCAAATGCGAGGTCCTGTTCGCATTTGTGATATCTCCGGAAGGCCCAGGGTTCGCAAATGCGAACCCCAGTTCGCAAATGCGAGACCCGCAGCCTGTTATATCAGCTTTTTGACGGGATTTTGCCTTCTTTTCCAATTTTCTAAAACCCTAAACCTCCATAGGCGATTTTCCAAAGACCCAAACTTCTCCAAACCATTGGTAAGTGGTCTCTAACTAATATCTTTCAATTCCTAATAACTTTTAACAAGATTACAACCAAAAAATCTAAAGTTTTAATGGTAAAATTTTGGGTTTTGGATAGAACTTAGAAATTTCAAATATTGGGAAATTGGACCTCGAATTGAGGTCGAATTCCAATACCAATTGTATATCCGGGCTCGGGGGAGATTGGGTAAACGGGTTTTGGTTCGAACCTCGAGCTTAGACCAAGAGGGTCCGGGGTCGATTTTTGAATTTGAATAGGAAAACTTAGGAAGACCATTGCTTTTCAATAAAGATGATTCCTTTAGGCTATGATTGATAACATTGAACAAATTTTGAGTAGATTCGAGCGGGTTAGAAGAAAATTCTAAAGGAAAGGCAGTGCTAGAGCAGTGAATTGCTTGTTAGATCGAGGTAAGTGATTGGTTTAACCTTGACTTGAGGAAATAGGAATCCCCAACTTAATTGTTAGGTGAAATTTCATGTGTGTGGTGTATAGGTGAGGTGACAAGTATCTATGCACCACCAAGTTGTCTGCTTACATGATCCCTTCCCTATTTCCAGTATAATTTCTTCATGTTTAATTGTTTCATGTTCATTGTTGTTTTTTTGGTTACTTGGCTTGGTAACTTACTATTAAGTCTTGTTGCAAGTATTATGGGAGAAGTATTAGTTTTTTTCCATGGAATTATCGTGGTACATAAAGATTGAATGGTTGACATTGTTTTACGAGATATATATATATGTTTCTGTTGATTTCATTTTTGTGATAATATTGATGAGGTTATGATAAGTACAGTTTTCTGTTTAATAAACGATAGTGATAAAGGTGGACATGCGAAATAAATGATAGTGATAAGGGTGGACATGCGAAATAAATGATAGTGATAACGGTGGACAGGGGAAATAAATGATAGTGATAAGGGTGGACAGATGGGATCAGGTTGCACGCCGCAACAAGACAATGATAAGAGATGATACTTATGTTTTACTGGATTTCAAAAATGTTTTGTTGGGTTTTGAAACTCAAGGATTTGAAACTTACAGATTTGAAAACTTATTATTTTACTCTATTATTTCTCATATTATGCACATACGGTTGTTTTAAAGTAAAGTTTGGAAATTTATGTGAGATCTTGGTTACAGCTGAGGCCTGGAATAGGCTACTAAGTTATTTGATTGATTGTTGCAGTTGATCCTTCTTATTTGTGTAGAATTGTTTCCTTGCTCTATTATATATTTTGTTACAGGTTAAGTTATAATTTCCCCACCTTAGCCTCGTCACTACTTCGTCGAGGTTAGGCTCGGCACTTACTCAGTACATGGGATCGGTTGTACTGATACTACACTCTGCACTCTTTTGTGCAGATCCAAGTACCAGCAGTAGAGATTTTTAGTAGCAACTATCCATTATCCGGATACACGAGGTATATTTGCCGACGTTCACAGATCCCGAGAGTCTTCTCTTAGTTCGTAGAGACTGTTTTTTTTATATTTTCTCACAACAGTTATATTATTTCTTTCCGCCCATTATTTGTAGTATTCTTTAGAAGTTCGTGAATTGTGACACCAGACCTTGAGGTAGTCTTAGAGTTATTTATATGATTAGTTCGTGGCTCGGTTTATTTATTGGTTTAGTTATTTACATTTGGAGTTATTCATCAGAAACCATTAGTCTTAGTTTACTTTAACGTTATTTTATTGTGCTTAAGTAAGTAATCAAAGGAAAATAGCTAATCGAATTCTAACATTGGCTTGCCTAGAAAGTGTGTTGTGAGGCGCCATCACGATCCCTAAGGTTGGGAATTTGGGTCGTAACAATCCCGTGGGTTGGGAATTTGGGTCATGACATACCCTGTGTGCAGATTCAGGTATCCCAGGCCACGGTAATGCCAGTTGATCATTTTGTTGCGGATCATCTCTTGGAGAGTGCGAGGTAGCTTCCTGACAATCGCATCCCCGTCCTTCTTCTTCCCTATCTTCCTTTTGTATTTAGACTATTTCTAGACAATGTTGTCTTGATGAACTTTGAAACAAGTGTAGTATGGCTCATGACTCAGTGACGCCCGTTGTTGGGAATTATCTTTCCGTATTTTGGCCTTTATTTGTCTTTTTGTTTAGAGTTTCAGCAAGAAAGATTTTTTTCTATTATTTTTAAATGAGAAAATAAATTGGTTAAGAGTGTGTAGGCTTTCCTAGTTCCATGATAGGCGCCATCACGACCGGTCCGTATTGGGGTCGTGACACGTAAAATAATTGAGCATATATATTTTATATTAATTTGAAGGGCATATCCTTTCGGTAAGCTTACAAATATTATAGTCATTTTTGTGACATAATATTAAATCTAACATAATTAAAAAATTGTATCTTTATTTTAGAGATATTGAAATGAACGGTTAGGTCATATAGTTTATAAGAAAAAAACAAATAATTAAGTAACGATGTAAGGTCTAAAACTGACTATTACTGAATGTGTATTTTACAACCAATAACTTATTACGTATAAAAAAATCTTTAGATGGACATTTATAGGAATAGATGAAAAATAAAATATAATAATAAATGTCAACTTATTTTGAATGCTCATTATTTTATTCTTATTTCTTCTATTTTGAATTTTAACCAAGTTAATTTTTAATACTATATTATAATTGATGCGACTTTATTTTTCAATAACTTTCATCATCGGTGGTCCTTTTTATTGAAATATATATATTTAAGCAAAGATTTTTGTCAACTTGAAGAAAATTTTACTTGTATGATGAATTTGAAAAATAATAAAATTAATTTTTTTATTAGCTATTCCAAATACTTAATTATTTATTTTGAGAAATAAAAGATAATTATCTTTTATTAATTGAAATTCTTAATATTAGCTCATATCAAATTTTAAATAATCGATTATACTTATATTTTATCGAATAAATTTTTTTTTGTCAAATTGTAAGCAAATCAAATGAGTGGGAAATAGTTTTGTATATTTTAATGTATTTTAGTATATAAAAGAGTTTCACATATATCCAACCATAAAAAAAAGTTACTCCGCCATCTTCCAAGAACGTCGTATGTCCTCTTTCTTTTTTTATTGAATCTTGGTATAAAACAAAAGGGATAAACTTCTAAATACCAAATGGTTACGTCCTATTTGGTTAATATTTTTAATTCTTTCCTTTTCTTGCCATTTATACATAATTTAAGTGTAAAATTTATATAAAATAAAATATTAATATTTTTTAAGTTCTAAATATTAAAATTTTCTACGTAATCCAAATAAGGAAGAATGTAATATATAAAATTTAGTTGAATTTTTAGTCCTAAATATCAGGAAAATAATTAAATGATTATTCTTACATATAAGGAAAATAATTAAATGAGTATTCTCACATATTAGGAAAATAACTAAGATGCTATTTTATTCAATTAAACTCTATTTTTAAAGGGTAAAGAAGGCGAACGATATTTCGCAAGGGTCTTCGTGCTTTTAATATACTATAGAGATAGATATTCATAATAAAGTAAAAGATATTCACCTTATGAACACTTAACATTAGTTGTGTTAACTGCTTAGAATTAGTTTCTGCTAACTGATGGAGTTAGCTTGTTTACAAATAGGAGAATGAGACGAAGATTGAAACTGAAACTGAAACAGAAGCGTCGTGGGATGGAATTCTTATTCTACATGATCCTCGTGTACGTGAAATCATGAACATGAAGATCTTTGTTGATTCAGGTTCTTCTCTATTGACCCTTAACATTCCTCGCTTATCTCCAAACAGGAATGAGAAACAAGATAACTGCTTACTTGATATTTTGTGGTTCATTCTTTACCCTTACTCTTGCTTTTGAAATTGGAAATCAAATTCTCTGATTTGAAATCCCTTTAGGACATATTTTCAATCTTACATATTGCTCCCTAAGCTGTTAATAAACCTATGAACGCAGACTTTGATGTGCGGTTGGGAGGATACGACGAGATACTGTTAAGAGGAACAGAAACATTCAATACGTGCCAGACCAAGTTTTTTTTGCACTCAATACTCCTTTCTGGATTTTCTGTTGCTCCTAAATTGTATGGGTATGGGTGGAAAGAATGGGAAAGAAAAGGGAAAAAAGGAAAAGGGTGTAGCAATATTCTTTGATTGAAGGCACAAATAATGGATTGAGAGTCTTTTAAGGTGAATTGCATATATTTTGTAAACAAAACTTGTTTATGCGGGATAATTAACTAAACATGGACATTAAGGATAATAAAGTTTCAAATAGTGTATAGGAATGAAAAAATCCCATTAATAATTTTAGGACTTGATTCTGATATTTGATTTATCAATCTTTTTTTGTTTATAAAAAGTTACATAACTATAAAATAGGTGTTTATGAATGACTAATTAAATAATTAATAATTACCAATAAAAGATATTTATAAGTATTTCCTTTTGAAATAGAAACATTGTGGTAAAAGAAAAATACATTTCACCGACCTACTAACCACATTAGTAGCTTGTTTGGTCGTGCTCTTTTTTGGTCAAAAGTATTTTTTTTAATTGTCAAAAGTGTTTTTATTTTAATGTCAAAGTGTTTGGTCAAACTTTTAGAAGGAAAAACGTTTTTACATAGAAGCATAAGAATTTTGAGAAGCATAAAAAATAGTTTTTAAAATAATTTATTAATTGATTAACCAAACACAAACTGCTTCTCACGAAAAATACTTTTTGGAAAAGCACTATTGAGAAAACTCATTTCAAAATAAGCTTATTTTAGAAGCACGGCCACAAACTATAACAACTCGTTTGGATGGTTGTTACCTATTGTATTGTATCATATTGTTACTTTAAATACGATATTTATTTTGGTTGTTATTTAAATTTTATTGTATCGTATCATTCAATCCGTCGTTATGTCGATGAAATGTGCCACTTTATGTAACGATCGATTTGATGTGATTGTGTTATTATCTTATCTTTTTCTCTCATCTCTCCGTTCACTATTATTAAATAATTTATTTTATCACTTACATTACCTTTTTATATAATAAATTTATCTCGTATTATATTTTTTCTTTATAATATTGCAAGTTTATTCTTCATATTGTTGGCACATGATATCATGAAATAAAAATAAAAGATATAATATATTCAAATATTATATTAATAAAATGATATAATACAATAGAATACGATACATTATGAAATGATGCGTAACAACCGTCCAACCAAGCCGTAAATTGAGCATGGGCCGAAGGAGCGAAGTAGACTTGGAACATTGGACCAACAAGGTTCATTTCTATCTTACAGTATTTCTCATTTTTAATATCATTTGATTTGAACAACTAAACTTCTGGAGGAGCGAACTCATGTGCATTACTACTGTATAATGCGTTTTTGCAAAATTCCATTTTCTGGCAAAACCTGCACTTCATCTCTTTCGCTCTTCTCCACCTTTCTTTCACCTTCTGTAATTCAGCCCAATCAGCTCCATTTAACTCCTCAACAACAAAGCGTTGAAGCACAGGAATTTGAAATTGGTCGGAACTTGATCGACGACAGAACTTACTGGACCAGACGAATTCACAAGCTTTGTGCTATTGACGGAAATGTTAACGAAGCTCTCCGACTTCTCGACGAGCTTCGACTTCACGGCTACCATCCTGACTCTCTTAATCTCAGCAGCATCGTTCACGCTCTTTGTGATGCTCACCGCTTTTCCGAAGCCCACCAGCGATTCCTTCTCGCCGTTTCCTCCCATTCTACTGTCCCCGATGAGCGCACCTGTAATGTTGTCATTGCTCGCTTACTACATGCGTGTACTCCACAAGCGACTTTACGTGTTATCTCCGCTTTGTTCTGCCAGAAACCTCAGTTTGTGCCATCGTTAATGAATTACAACCGTCTGATTCATCAGCTCTGCTGTTTTGGAAGAACTACAAATGCCCATCAGTTGTTTGTTGATATGAGAAAGAGAGGGCATTCTCCTAATGCTGTTTCTTATACAACTTTGATCGATGGGTATTGTGACGTTGGCGATGTTAGGGAAGCAGAGAAGCTGTTTGACGAAATGTCTGAGTGTGGAGTTATACCTAATGCGCTGAGTTATAGCGCTTTGATTCGCGGGGTTCTGAGAATGAGGGATGTGGACTATGGAAAACATCTGATTAGGAAGCTTTGGGATGTGATGCTCACTGAAGAGGATATGCATGTTAAAAATGCAGCATTCTGTGATGTGATCAATTCCTTGTGTAGGGAAGGATTCTTCCACGAAGTGTTTAATATTGCCGAAGATATGCCTCAGGGTGAAAGTGTGGCCGAGGGTTTTGTATATGCCCAAATGATAGATTCTCTTTGTAGATTTGGAAGGTATAATGGGGCTGCTAGGATAGTTTACATGATGAGAAAAAGAGGGTTGAATCCAAGCTTAGTGTCATATAATTCGATTGTACATGGTCTCGTCAAAGAAGGTGATTGTTTCAGGGCGTATCAGTTATTGGAGGAAGGGATCCAATTTGGCTACGTACCCTCAGAATTTACTTACAAGTTATTGGTAGAAGGTTTGATTCGTGAATATGATCTTGTTAAGGCCAAGGAAGTCCTCAATGTCATGTTAAATAAGACATTAGACCTTGACAGAACAAGGATTTATAACATATATCTCAGAGCTCTTTGTGCTGTTGATAATCCAACTGAGCTTTTGAATGTCCTTGTAACCATGCTTCAAACTCAATGTCAACCGGATGTGATCACCCTGAATACTGTTATTAATGGCTTCTGCAAAATGGGAAGAATTGAAGAGGCCCAAAAGGTTTTCAAGGATATGATGACGGGGAATTTTTGTGCGCCTGATGGTGTGACATTTACAACTGTTATTAGTGGGTTTTTAAAACTCGGGAAAGTTGAAGAAGCTCTTGAGTTATTGCATAGAGTTATTCCTGAAAAAGGTTTGAAACCCAGTGTTGTGACATATAATGCAGTTATCCAAGGGTTGTTCAAGTTACATCGGCTAGATGAAGCTATGGAGGTTTTCAGTAGCATGGTAAGTGGTGGCACCGCTGCTGATTGCACGACGTATACTATAATTATAGATGGGTTGTTTGAGTCCAACAAAGTTGATGAAGCCAAAAGATTCTGGAACGATGTTGTTTGGCCCTCAGGAGTTCATGACAGTTACTTATATGCAGCCATTCTCAAGGGGCTTTGTCGCTCTGGCAAATTGAATGATGCTTGTGATTTCTTATATGAATTGGTAGATTGCGGGATTACTCTAAGTGTCGTCAATTACAACATTGTTATTAATGGTGCTTGCACGTTGGGTTGGAAGAGAGAAGCTTATCAGATTCTTGGTGAAATGAGAAAGAATGGACTAGAACCTGATTCTGTAACATGGAGAATTCTAGAGAAATTGCACGGCAATGTGGAAAAACAGTTCTCTGACGATTTGACATGTCAAGTAGGGGTGTAAGATAAGTCACTCGTAGAAGAACTTTGGTTTTAAATATTGAGTGAAGTGGAAACAATACGAAACATGATACATCAGTTGTCTTAAACTGCTCTCTCTGGAGTATTATGATGTAATAGGATGTCGTTGATAGTAAAAGTGGTATTGGTCATGATGAAATGAGATGGTGCTCCTGATACATATCTAACCCTGGAAATATGGATGGAGGGAGCATTGGATGCTGATTAGTTATACCAAATTCAAATTGGTTAGCTGGAGGTTAATCATTTACAAGGAGCAAAGTAAAAAAGAAAAGAAACTGCAACATAACTATGAACAAGAAGTCAGAAGGGTATCGACAAGATGGTTCGTCATATCTCTGCTATATATTACTCATGAAATTGTCTTATTAAGTTTTTTTTACACATTCATCTCAGTGAACTCAATAATGAGATGCATTCCCTTCTATCTGAATGTACTATTTATAATGGTCAAGCAAAATTTGATGTTTCATTTTCTGGGAGTTAAATAGTTATTTTAGTTTTTAGTTTATTACAGCATTGCTGAATGTGACGCCCTTCAATATCTTATTTATTATTGATATTTCAATTGAACAGATAGCTATTTTTCTTCCAAAATATAAATCTGCAAAGTTTTCGCCCCAATACTTTGGACTTTATGTGTTGAAGAACTTATGTTCCAAGTTGATCTAAGGACTCAGCATTCGTGTACCTTTAAGCTTCTCTCCCTTTTCTTAGCTAAATAGAGAGGTATGTATTGAGAGTAAGATGATGATCATTTTTATTAAAGGCGTTGCTTGTATATAAGCCATAACTAGCTCTTTTGAGGTGTTGAACAGGAACAAATCAGCTTTGAGTTAGTGCAGTTATATAGTAACAGGTATATAAAGGAGAGGCAATTAAATTGCAGCTGCTGCTTTACAAACTATTCAACAGAAAGAAACTTGCAATTAGGGAAGTAGCTGTAGTCTTAAATTCTTAATTTGTACCCGAGACATTGTCCTCTGGCTTACGTTGAAACCCAATGTTGTGACATGTAACCAAAATCTAAAGCTTGGGACAAAATGTCATCCCGATAAATTACATGGTGATCTAACAAGTTCAACGAATCTACATTGTGTAATGTAATGTATGTCATGGGTGGCTTTTCAGTCGTGCCTCATGACCCCTTGGACACGTCCCGTGGCATCCCAACAAGCCTCCCAACACCTAGCACCACGGACGGCCCCGTGGTCTTGGCCGCGCCAAGTGACAAGCGCGCATGTGCCTCTGTCGCCCCACCAATTTCCCTCGCTAGCGCCCAGCCACAAGCAGCTGACAACGGACCTGTTTCTACCTCTGTGAAAACTAAGTCCTTTTTTCCTGTATTACTAGAGTAGTTTTATTCCATGTACTTTCCTGATGTTTCTCTAGCATAGTTTTGTCTATTCCTGTAATGCTGTTTTTTTTTAAGCATTATTAGGGGGGATCTAGCAATCAAAAACTTTCTATCAAGTAATTCTCTGTACTGGTGTCTCTCCCCCTCGACACCGCGTTGTCTTCTTTGTAATAGCTTTCATTAATGGAATCAAGCTTTTATTCAATTCTCATTACTGTTCTCTCAATTGTTGGCATTGGTTTTCCCGCACGACACTGGCAATCTCGTCTAGCGTGCGGAGGGGACCTCACTTGGCGGACAGCAACCACCCTGAGATCGGTTTCTTAGCCTTACGTCGCCCTTCCAAAGAATCTCAGGAAGGCGCCGCGTAACAGTTGGTATCAAAGCCTAGGCTCGACATCGGACGAGGGAACGCATTGGCATTACCACCATTTCTGACCATGGTGAATTGTGGGGACCGCATTACGGCCCTTGAGGAGACGGTTGGCGTACTACGGCCCATCGTGGATACGGTGACGGAACTGAAAACTAGCCTAGTGCAAAGGTTGGACGACCTGGACCGCAGAATGGCCCAGGTCGAAGTTGACATAGAAAACATCAGTCGCGACTCTGAAGGAGACCGGCAAATGGCAGCTACTGAGGCAGCCAAAATTTTTGATAAATTCGAGGGCCTCAAGTAGGAGCGCGCCGAGGATTTAGCCCAGAGGACACATGAGGCAGACAGGATGACTGCCATGCAGCAAACTATCGACGACTTGACAGGCCAGCTCAATGTTGTCAATGTTGCTCTACAAGGCTTGCTTCGAGGCGGTGGAAATCCAATCGGGGGTGCTGTGAACCTCGCCCCCTTGGCAAAGAAACTGAAGATTCCTGAGCCAAAGCCATACAATGGGGCTAGGAATGCTAAAGAAGTGGAAA